>QJPP01004409.1:0-115000 GCA_003996215.1 Jaltomata sinuosa
TTGAGTCCTGGACAGGGTCTGGGCATGCATACTCGAGACTGGTTCTATATCGTGATATCGAGACTGGGTCTCTATCTTGATACATGTTCTGATACTGAGTTTTGGTATGGGGTCGGGGACCTCCATGGACCTTGCTATCCGGGCCAGGGGCTACGGGCTGCGTGTGCCGGAAGAGGGGTATACGGGGAGTAGAGGTATACGGGCAGAGTCCTTCCATGGAACCTACCTGCTGGGCCGGATCGGCGCCGGAGGAGGTACATACAGAGATACTATGGCACTTGAGATCTTCATGCATCATATCATTCATGGTTTGAGGTTCCACCCTTGTTTGCTGTTTGCTGATTGTACGCTCCGGTAGTATGGGATGCCGGAGGGTGTGTTTTCACTTGTTTGTGTTCCTCGGTTGTATGGGCGACCGAGGGACTGTAGGTAGACTTTTGTTATTTACTTACAGAGTTGTTCTCTATTATGGATAAGTATGAGATTGGTACTGCTAGGGTGTTAGGTTCTGGATTTGAGGTTGATATGATTAGTTGAGTATTGATTCATGTCTTGATCATGCCTATTATTATTCTTTCTCCCTTCTTCTTATACTTGAGGTTACCGGTATACCGTCCATTCCGTAAACTTATTTTGTATACACTGTTGTTGCAAGGATTCCAGGTGCGTTGTTTCTTACTTTCACCTGTGCCTTTGGTGTGTATATTCTGCTTACTAGCCTCATCTGTGGTTCTATTGATTTCCCTCTGGGCTAGTTCCTGTGTACCTTTCGTTGATTTCTGTGACTACTTGCTTCTATTCTGTCTATTACTGCGTTTTATCTTATATGTGCCCAGTCGGCCTATGATACCTACTGGGTACCTTATGCTTCGCATTTGGTGCTCACCCCTACCCCTGCATCTTTGGGTGCAGATCCTAGCGTGGGCCATCGCCGTTAGATCGCTTGTGATTCGTGCTTGGAGATCTGTTGAAGACTACTTCAGGCTGAGGGTGAGCTCTTGGCGATCGGAGCTTAGCTTTAGTTTATCTTTTGCTTCATGTACTCTATTACCATTCAGAGACATCTGTATATATAGTTTTGGGTTATTTGTACTCCATGTATGTAGTTTGGCTCTGTACTATGATACCAGGTCTTGGGGTTTGGTTTAGTTTCCGCATATGTATATATTTATATACCTATTATCTATTTTATTCGTCTTGTTCTCTTATTTGTTAGATAGTAGCCCATTACTAGCTGTTCTGGGCTACAGGGATTGGTTCACCTACCGGGGGTTGTAGGTGCCATCATGACCGGGAAATCGGGTCGTGACATACATACATAGTAGAAACAGACTCTAGCGACCATAGCTACGGCGGAGTATTAAAACATAAATATAAGAATGAAAAAATAGAACACCATTGTAGATATTACTCAGGATCATATACAGAGCCACAAATAAAATGAGAAATAAATAGGAAAGAACTATTTGCATTATATAAATGTTTGTTAAACTTCGAACCATACATAGTTTATAATAAATTTCTTGTAAGAACAGATAATACACAAGTTAAATGGTGGCTTACAAGGAAAATACAAGATTCAGTTACTATAAAAGAAATAAGGAGACTTGTGCTCAATATACAAAACTTTACATTTACAATTGAGGTAATTCCAACTGACAAGAATGCAATTGCAGATTACTTATCAAGACAAAAGTACACAGACGGAGGATAATACTCCAGATATACTCTCAATCCTTACTACGCTTTCCCTGAAAGTGACAGTATAGGAACGAGATTACAAAAGATAGAGCTAAGTCAGCAGCATGACTCTAAACATGCGGAGCTAAGTCGATCGGAAGACTTAAAAATTCCAGAGCTAAAAGGAGACGTTGGGAAACTCCTTAAAACCCATAACGATTTGTTAAATACAGCTGCAGGTACAAGCAAGGCTGCAGAAAGCAAAACAGCTAGCATAAAACCATTTACAAATACCAATCTGAACAAGGTATTTGAAAAGCCATTTACACAAAAAAGACAACCCATTGAGATATCAATTGTTACACCCCAGATATCCACATATGCAAATAGCCTCCATAAAGAAAAGAAGATATACAACCATATCACCCAAACTTATATTGAAAATATCCACAAAATACAAACCTTCCTAAACCCCAAACCGAGATCTACCACCACCACCGAAAAAATACAAGACTATTTAACACAAAAGCTACAAGGATACAATCGGCTGATAGCACAGCCAAAAACAAATCCAAACTTAGTTAAGACTTGTTATAACTATGGACTACTTAGCACCGTATACACCTACGATGGCGAAGAGATAAGTGGAATTTCAGAACTCCACAAAGCTTTCATTACATACAAAAGAATTACAAAGGGAAATTTATTTTTTATAAAATTTTATACTGCACCAACAGAAATATTATATGATGAAATAAAACCCCTAATTCAGGTAGTAAAAATAGGCCTAACTAGGGAAATGATTATACCGGAAGACATATCGCAACAGGCAGAGATACTAAAAGTTGAGATACCAAACTTTTATGCAAATAAGAGAATAATTGGTATATCAACTATTATCCAAGAATTAGCTACGAATTATCTACAAGGTAATGCCATCTGGAGCTATTCTTCCAGAGACCACCTAATGATCTATGCTAATTCAAGGGAATTACGTCAAGCAGATATGGATGAAGTCCAGAAATGGATTTTATCTTTATTAAAGTCAGAGCTAAAACCAACAACTAGAGCCTTGAAAGAAGGGTTCATCTCAGAAGAGCTATTAATCAGATATTGCTAGCTAATTGGTCATAAATATCCAGATCATATATGCTCCAAATGCAAATGAGAAGATAACGTTATTCCAGATGTTCAGCTTGAATAAATGGATTAACAAAAGGAGGACAGCTTGCAGATACCACAAAGAAGATATGGACAAACAAGTTATGTCAACATCTACTTTATGATATTGTAATAGGTGTAAAGTTATGTAGATAAAGTTTAGTTGTGTCGGCCAAAAATAAACGGCCAATATATTAGACAGATGTAAAGTATAAAGTAAAGTCTTTTGTTTTTATATGTAAAGTAAGAAAAGAGTCATATTCATGAATAGTAAATTAACTGTTCATGAATAGTACTTACTATTTATGAATAGTAAAGGTCATTATGACATATACTATTCATAAAC
This sequence comes from Jaltomata sinuosa, assembly GCA_003996215.1. Classification (NCBI taxonomy): domain Eukaryota; kingdom Viridiplantae; phylum Streptophyta; class Magnoliopsida; order Solanales; family Solanaceae; genus Jaltomata; species Jaltomata sinuosa. The sequence goes on from QJPP01004409.1 coordinate 3,188, forward strand.
AGTAAAAGTCATCTATGTAAAGGGTTTCCGACTTCTATATATAGAGGTCTGATAAACATAAATAAGATCATCCTTTTTTCTCATCCCTCCTTTGCTTTGCATCACCCCGCAAAGGAGAAGGACATCATTCCTCAAATAGTTTACAACTCCTACTTTATACTTTTCAAACTCTGTGGAGTCACTTTCATGTAATTTATTAAATTATCTCTATTTTTTTTCTTATATATCAGTTTTTTCATTATGATATTTGAATTTTATTTGTATTTCATTTAGTATTTCACATGCAAATAATATTATATTTTATTTTAAGTTGTGATTTTTAATTCATCTAAAGTATAATTGTAACTTGTGTATTTTGACTATCTCTCCTTTCATGTACATTTTTTTTCTACTCTATATTTTAGTTAGTTTTCATCCATTTAGTATTTTACATTATATATAATAAAAATAATGTCAAATTCATAATTAATTTATTATTTTTAGTTCATCCAAAGTATAAATAAAGAATTATTTTACTAATCATAAAGTAAATTTTTGATATTTTTAAATTATTTTATTTTCTTAGTTCGTGCAATAAGAAATTATGTTTTTCTTCTCCTTTATTTTCATATAAAATTTTGAGTATTTTTATAATTATTAAAAATTCCTACATAAGATATATAATTATATTTTTAAGCCTATTCTCTTCCTTCTACATTCTTACCTACTATGATATTTTAAGTAGTCTTTTCTCATTTAATATTTTAACTATAGTTCAAACAATCTCATAATATTTTAAATTGAAATTTTTAATTAGTCTAACTATATAATTCCTTGATTGTTTTCTTCTAAAATCTATTGGTATTTTAGTAGTTGTCTTTTCCAATTAGCTACTTTATCTTTCCATTAAAATTCAAATTAAAATTAAAATATTTCTGAACTTTTAAATCAAATCCAATTTGAACTAAAGTGGGTGGTACATTATGACTATCCTTATTTTAATAGTAATTGTCTTTTTTGAATTAGCTACTTTATATTTCAATTAAAATTTAAATTCAAATTGAAATATTCTTAACCTTGTAAATCAAATCCAATTTGAACTAAAGTGGGTGGTACATTATGAATATCCATATTAATAATTCAACGAATAATATAAGTAGCTTAAACTTACCAATTTTATTTTGATATTAAAAAATGATAGTATAACGTAATAGAAATTCTCTGCTTCAAAGCTTAGTTTGCTACTTAGGAGACATCAAAAGCTCTTATCGCTCTTGCTTACGTATTTTTGAAGTTTTTTAAAAGAGTTATATGAAACTAAAATTATTTAAATAAAAAAAGTACTAAATATATGTAATTAAAAGCACAAAAAAAAGTGGAGAACACAGACATGTCGACACAAATCTCACCTTTTTTGGAGTCTATTAAGTTTTTCTACATATCCTCCCGCATTTTGTTTTGAAGAATGAAGATGAGTTGGGCATTACTTTAGATGTCTTTTCTTCGAACCTAGAAAATTTTTCGCTCAATTTCTTCGATGGTGACATACCTCATGAAAAGAACTCAATATAAGATAGCAAAAACTCATCTTTTTCAACTTTTCTCTTCCACTAAATTATCATACCAAATGGGGTTTACAAATAAAGTATATTCCCACATAATTTTGCAAATAAAATATATTTTTGGTCCTCTGTAATTTTAGGAAGCATTCCTATATGTTTTTCAATATTTTTCGAGCCCTAATAAGAATGGAAGGAGGAAAATTGATAAATATATACACACTTTTAATAATAAATGATAAGTAAATAAAAAAAAATAAAATGGAAATAGATTCAATCACTCTCTCGGGAAAATTTACCTCTAGCAATGATTGTGCAGTCATGACATTTGAAGAAAACCTAAATAAAATTTATGAGTATAAAAGGAAAAGTAGTGAAACAGAACCACAATAATGTGTTCAAAGCTAGACTAAAGCAAAAATTGTTGATTTAACATGACAGATATAGCTGGTATACTGAGTTAAGATAAAGAGCACTCGACTCTGATTGATTTCTCGCACCAGTTCTTCAAAAACTCTATCGACCGAACAATGTCAGAATTTTTGAAAATAATGTTGAAAATGGAACTTGTGCCACAATCATGAAAATGAAACTTCTTTAATGTGTAACTATTTTCCAGTTCTATCTAGTTGAATGGCATAAACAGGTTACCATTTTGCAGTTCTATCTAGTTGAATGTCATAAACAGATTATTTGTATCTAATCCCATAGAATTTTTTTGTTGGAAATCTTACGGAAAATACTTTTTCACGAACACTTGTAGAGAATTCTCATAGCTTGAGGCATGTCATTGACACTGTCCTTAAGGCTATTTCACCCGATATGGGTGTATCCCTCAGGATTCTGTTAGGATTTGCCCTGAATTTCCTACTTTACCTGGATTCTAACATAATTGTGTTTCACTCAAAAAAGGATTTCTTGGTAGAAAACGTTTTCTTTGTAGAAAAGGACTCTACCATATTTATGCTTTTTTTGGAGGAGAAGTTTTAGACTTCTATAAATAGAAGATCTTTACTTTTCATACACAAACACAATAGCATCCACAATGTAGTCGTTTAGAGAGTTTCGTTTAGGGGGAGATTATTCTCCCAATAAGTCTTTATGCTTTTTAGTTTTTAGTTTTAATATGTAGGCCAATTGGCCAAATCATATAATAATATGGTGTTTTTAGTATGTTTTTTTTGTCATCTGATTTATCATTGTTAAAGTTTGCAATTATTAGCTTCCGCATGACGCCCTCTCGATTTTGAACCCAACAAGTGGTATCAAGAGCCAACGATCCAATGGGTCCAATGGTCCAGACAATCCAGTGGGTTCAACGATCCAACGATTCAATGGTTCAATGAGCCGATGGTTGAACGAGGTTGAAGACAGGTTTAAGGCGGTTTCAAATCCACTTGCAACTAATTTGATGATAATGAAGATTTTTGTCCAAATACTACATGTGGAGAAGGAGTTTCATGTTTCAACCATATTTTCAACATACCTGCTGCTGCATCTTTAAAAATAAAAATAAAATATTTTTAAACTATTTTTAATCATAATATTTTAAAATCTTATTTTTAACCATGGCAAGCAGCAGTGATGAAGATTATGTGAAGAAGAAGAAGATGAAGATTATTTTGCCAGAAAATTCAGGTCAAGGGGAGATTTGTTAGGATTTGCCCTGAATTTCCTACTTTACCTGGATTCTAACATAATTGTGTTTCACTCAAAAAAGGATTTCTTGGTAGAAAACGTTTTCTTTGTAGAAAAGGACTCTACCATATTTATGCTTTTCTTGGAGGAGAAGTTTTAGACTTCTATAAATAGAAGATCTTTACTTTTCATACACAAACACAATAGCATCCACAATGTAGTCGTTTAGAGAGTTTCGTTTAGGGGGAGATTATTCTCCCAATAAGTCTTTATGCTTTTTAGTTTTTAGTTTTAATATGTAGGCCAATTGGCCAAATCATATAATAATATGGTGTTTTTAGTATGTTTTTTTTGTCATCTGATTTATCATTGTTAAAGTTTGCAATTATTAGCTTCCGCATGACGCCCTCTCGATTTCGATCCCAACAGATTCAACAAGCTCTTCTAGTATAAACTAGGAGCCAGAATCTACCAAAGATAAAGTAGAAAAGAAAACCCAGCACTCAAGAAAATGAAAAGGAAGAGATTTGTTTGTATAGTTTTTCCCTTGTCTCTTCTGCCAACCACAACCAAAGAATCTTATATAGGAATTAATTTCTTAGCCATGGGTTAAGAAGTTTCAACGGATATATAATTATATTAATGACAATAATGATAGGTAAATGTCAAGTGAAACAATATTAGAGAGAGGCTAAAGAATAAACTTTGCTGTCACAACCCAATTTCTCAGGTCATGATGGCTGGCACCTACAATCCCCCAGTAGGCGAACTAATTTCGTAGTTCGAAACAATTAGTAATGGGCTACTACCTAACCAATACGCACAATAAATAGAAATAAGCGGAAGCAGAATATAAAGATAGACAAAGTGGAAGCAAAAACCTGAATATATACATAATGAAATGACACCAACCCCAAAACTTTGTATCGACTGTACATAAGCTTCTAATGGAATACAAGTACTAGAAGTAACAAAAGATAAGTACAACTGTCTCCGAATATATAAAGAGTAACAGTACAAAAGAGGAGACGTGGTCAAGCCCCGACCGCCAGACGCTCACCCTAGTCTCAAAGATTCAAAAGCTGCATGAGTCTCCAACGCGATCAATGGCGAAGGCTCAACTAATATCTGCACCAAAAAGATGCAGAAGTGTAGTATAAGCACCAATTACTAAGCAATGGGTACCCAGTAGGCATCATCGGCCGACTGAGCGCATATAAGATATAAAAATAGTAATATAGCAGATAGCAAAAAAGTAGTCACGGAAGCAATATATAAAGCACAAGAAACTATCACGGAGAAATAGACAACCAAGAGTTATAAGCAAACAATGCTAGCACAGAAGATATATACACATAGAACGCAGATGAAAGAAGGAAAAAGGATGCACCTGGGATCCTTGCAACAATGGTATATATAACAAAAATTCAAAGAGATGGGCGGTATACCGGTAACCTCAAAATAACGGTAATGAAGGAAAGCAAGCCAACAGTTAAACTAGAAATCACATACCAACAGAAAACATGTCTAAGACATCAAATACTAAGATAAAGATAAACGTAATCCACTTATAAGTCAAGCCTAAGATGGAATAACTAACCCACAAGTATCCAGATACGCTAAACAAGACCAGGATAAAACAGGAATCAAACCCCACAATCATTCAGAAAGCTACACAATCCGAATCTCAGTAATATGGAACCCACTAGCCCCTCAATTATCTCAGTCCCAAGAATGGTGCCTCCACAGGCTAAACCACTCATCCAATCGATACTAAAAGTCCAAGCTATATCTACAAGATGACAGAAGTAATATAATCTACCTACAGTCCCAACGGCTGCCCATACAACCGAGGAACACAATCAAGTGAAAACAAATCCTCCGGCCACCCATACAACCAGAGCGTACACTGAACACACAGCAAATAAGGGTGGAATCAGAGTGCCAAATGCACGATAATGATATGATGTGAAAGTAACCGACATGTTCCCCCACATGTACCTCAAGGGACCATATAGAGGTAGAACTCATGGAAGGACTCTACCCGTGTACCTTTCCGACGCCGTACACTCCTCTTCTGGCATACGAAGCCTAAAGCCCAGGTCCTAGATCGACAGGATCCATGGAGGTCTACTCATAGAACACATACAAAAACCGCGCAATCTCATATAGTAGCTCAGAACTAGAAACCTCGTAATACATGTCCAAAATTGAACCGGGTCTATAACAGTAGTAGTAATCTCAAAAGACCCTCTTAAGGGTGCCCAAAGTAGACTCGGGTCTAAATCAATTATAACAGTCTCAATAACCCTCTCAAAGGGTGCTCGAAGGATACTCGGGTCTAAATCAGTAGTAAGAGTCACAATAACCCTCTCAAAGGGTGCCCATAGCGTATCTGGGTCTAAATAAGTACTAAAATCAAGTCTAGTGCTCTGCCCTGCCAAGCCTAGAATCAGTAGGAAAACCAGTGTGAAGTCATTCAAATCATGTTTTATCGTCATCTATACTGAAAATGGGCCCCCGGGGCCATGCAAGGATTAGAAAATCATCTATAGTAGGACCAAAGCTAAAACAGTGATAAAACATGCAGGGAAAACCTTTTTCATGGATGATATGCTCGCACACAGATATAAATTAGCCTAATGTCTCACAAACATTCCTACCAGCCCTGCATAGGCTCACAGCTCTACAACAGACATAACCAGCCAAAAAGGATATCTCTATATCCGGGACTCACAAACATTCCCAAATAACCCACCATCTATGTTCCAGAGTCAATAAAAAGCCGCACAGGACCACAAGGGTATATACAGTACTGATACGAATATTACAATTAACGTATGAAATAAATGGACAGAAAAGGCGGACAAGGTCTGGGGTACCAATCTATAACAACCCACTCAAGGATACTAATTAATGCAGTTATAGCCTATATACGCAGAGTCTAGGTAGGAAAAGCCATAACCTACCTGTCGTCCGATGAATAGTTGCGGGGACGGCACTGCCCAGGCTTGAACTCCTCCAAAAAGCTCCAAATTTTGAAACCACTATCAATACAATAATCTAGGTGTTAATACGAGACTAATGATACCCATAATTCCATAAATATAACTGGGTCAAAATCTAGGTCACAAATGAGACCGTGGGCCCCGCAACCTAAAAATAGAAATGAAAACACCACAGTGTTCTTTACATCTCGAGAGCACATGCTCAAAATTTGAGCAAAAATGGACCACGATTGGGGCTCCAAAACAGCCCGCTCAAGAGAGGATTAAAAAAGGATTTTCAAGGAATAAATTTGTAAATAGAGCAAGAATTACCTACCTCAACGAGGAAATTACGTTAAGAATGCGAATTGGACGATTCCTCAAACATGCAGTCACCAAAGGGGCAGCTTCTATAAAGGATTTCCAAGCTTTGAGAAAGGCTCAACAATGGTGGTTTCAAAGAATTGGAGAAGAACAACGTGGGGGAAGAAGAACTTACCAAAATCGTCCAAGAAGCTAGACTTTCCAATCCAATTGATGAATTCTCCAAGGTAAGACTAAAAAAGGATTTTGGTGGAGAGGATTTTCAGTTTGGAGTTGGGAATAAATGAGAAAAAGAGCTGGAAAAATGAAAGGATAAAAAAATATATAGTTGTTGGTCGCTGGTCAGCGCTGTCGCGCTAAAGGAGCACGATCGCGCTGAAGGAAGGACCACAGACCAGCGCAATCGCGCTGAAGGGAAAAATCATAGGTCAACACTGTTGGAACTTGTCACGACCCAGACCATCGTGAGTGGCACCCACCCAACCCCCAGATGAGCGAACCAATAGAGTCCAACTCTTAGCCTAGACTAACAACCTAAAACCAGCAAACAGAAAATAAACTAGCAATTCGAATACACAAGGAACCATATCATTAAATAAGCCTGCGAAAATTCCCCTAGAACCTGAAAGTCATCATACCAAACCCTACCAATACTATAATACGGGGATACAACCCCAAAACATAAAACAATAAGAAATAGTCTAAGCCCAAAATAATTAGGTTGTAACTCAAAAGATAGGCACCGAGGCATCTTGGTCGAATAGCTCACCCTTGATATCTAAAACAGTCAGGCCTACAAGTGAAGTCGTGCATCAACCACCGGAAGATTTCCTATCACGCCCCGAGGTTACCCCCTAGACATAACACGGGACTTGGGACCACAAGAATCTCATGCTAACCCTTGGTCATAACATTCTCAAGCATAACAAAATATAAGCGGAAGCATAATGTGGAAATCCTATCAAGGAAACATCAATAAAGGGTCTAAGGACCTCATAACATACAATATCCAAAAAAGGAATTCGAATACAAACTACGAATGAAAGACTCTAGTCATAACATAAAGAGTTGCTAGGAGAAGACCCCAGCTAACTCGGAGTATCGAAGTAAAGCTAGCATAAGAAAAATCATCACTAGTCCTCACACTATAAGGACTCACCAAAGCTGGGCGTGAGTGGCCGGGAACTCTAGCCACGAAGCTGTGAAGGGACACCTGAATCTACATCATCAAAGGATGCAACACAATATGCGTTAGTACTATGGAATGTACTAAGTATGTGAGCAATGCATGAACATGATGAAAATATGCTAAGTGTACATAAATAACTGAAATCATGCTTTTAAAGATAACTGAACGCAATGACTCTTAATATATCATAAGCTGTAACATAAACATAAGTAATAAGTCTGAAAACTGCATAAAAGTCAAATGCAACGTAAATCATAAACTGTTTCTGTGGGAGGTTCTATAACCGATATAGACCATGTGAGCTACATGGAATTTAATGTATACGCCCTATCGAGAGGACCCAATGTACCTTGCCAGGGGTACAAAGGTATGACTGTAATGTGATCACCTGAAATTGATGCCCAGCACTGGACTTAGAACCTACGGGGGAAACGTAGTTCTGGGACATATGGGTACTTTCACCCGTCCAACTCGGTGCTAATACTACTCCCAATATATACATATAGCTCATATAATACCAATGACATATATGATGCCAAAGCTGATTCATAACCAATGACATATCTGAAGTCAAAGCTAGTTCAAAAACTGGTGACATATCTAATGTCAAAACTGTTTTAAAACCCAATGACATATCTAATGCCAAATCTAAGTAAAACCAATGACATATAAAATGTCAAAGCTATTTTGAAAAGCAAAAGACATATCAGATGCTATGTAATTCAAAGTCATAATCTGAAGGCTTAGATTAGCCATAGTTCAAACCATGCTTTTCGTTCCAATTTCTTGCTTGAAGAATCATACATACAATTTCATAAGTTCGCAAATGCCATGATATCTAATCATGCTATCTTTCTTTTGAAAACATGTAAATTCATGGAATTATGCTAGAAATAAACTTTCATGCTTGGGCTTCAAAGACAAAAAGGAAATCATAATCAAATCATGAGTAATCAATAAAAAATCATGAATTTAAACATAGGAACTGATTTCATTAACTTTCCCCAAATTTTGGTTTAAAACACTAATTTCATAGCTTCATGATCTCAAAATAAGACTTGGGGATTTTGGGCACAAGGGTGGAAGAAACCCATTGCTAAAGACCCACATACCTTGGTGAAAGATTACCCACTTGATTGAAAAATAATAAGGAGACTTGACTTGGAGCTTGAACCTTGAGCTTGAGAGGAAGAACTTTCTCTTTTAAGGGAGGAATGAGGAGCTTAAGATAGACATAGGATAATATAGGTGAAAACCCTTCTAAAAGTAGTCAAAACGACTTCACTTAATCCATAATAGGGTGGGAAAAGACTAAAATACCCCTGAACTTAAGCTTAAGAAAAAGCTGGAAATTTCCGAAGTCAGTGACCACGGCTTAGGACGATGGTCCGTCGTCCAGAAGGATGGACCGTCAAAGGGATCCATAATTCTTTGACTGAAAAATTGAGCTACTGGAAATGCACTCCACGAGTCCAACGACAGTCCATTCTCTAAAACGATGGATCATCTTGTTGACTCGTAGTTTGCCTTAGGGAAAATCTGGTCCTCTGAACTCAGGGACTATGGTTGGGAACGACGGTCCATCTTCCAGAAGGATGGACTGTTTTTCGACCCGTCTTCGCTGGGACACTTTGAGGGACTCTCTGGAAGTTGGATGACGAGTGCACACGATGGACCGTAGTCCAGAAGGACGAGTTATCATTGGAGCCGTCATCCCTGGAAACTTAGAATTTTTTTCTGGGATTTTTACTTAGGTAGCTGAATACGCATACGAGGTGTTACAATATCTCCCCCTTGGGATCATTCGTCCTAGAATGAAGTCTAAACAAGGAAAAACTGAGGAGAAAACAGCCCAACCAAACATCGTAACATAGAATCAAGGGGTAATCATGAAAACTAAACTTTGTAACTTGAAAACATGATAACTAACTTCATAAAACATATGTGCATGCTAGGATCGTGAGAGAAACTGATAGAGTAGGATCGGAGGAACATATTAAGGAGGGAACTAGTACCTCAAGCTGGAGAGGAATCAAAATGGAAGAGATGCGGATATTTGGCCTTCATGGCCTCTTTCGCTTCCTAAGTAGCACCTTCTACAGGCTGATTCCTTCATAGGACTTTCACCGAAGCTACTTCTTTGTTTCTCAATTTTTGAACCTGACAATCAAGGATTTCCACGGGAACCTCCTCATAAGTGAGACTATCCTTCACTCCCACATCCTCCAAGGGAACAATCAAGGCGGGATCACCAACATATTTCTTCAACAAGGAAACATGGAAAATTGGGTGAACCGCTTCCAACTCTGTTGGTAACTCCAACTCATAAGCAACACTACCAACTCTCCTCGAAATCCGATAAGGACCTACAAAACGAGAACTAAGTTTTCCTTTCTTGCCAAACCTTATCACACCCTTCATGGGTGACACCTTAAGGAAAACCCAATCATCAACTTCAAATTCTAACTCCCTTCTCCTCACATCCGCATAAGATTTCTGTCGACTCTGAGCGGTCTTCAACCTTTCCCAAATAAGCTGAACTTTCTCCATGGTCTCGTGCATAGAATCTAGAACAATCAAGGCTGCCTTACCAACCTCGAACCAACCAATAAGAGATCTACACCTCCGGCCATAAAGTGCCTCATATGGAGCCATCTGGATGCTAGAGTGGAAACTATTGTTGTAGGCAAACTCGATAAGAGGTAAGTGATCATCCCAATTTCCGTTGAAGTCAATAACACAAGCCCTCAACATATCCTCCAAAGTCTGAATAGTACGCTTGGCCTGGACATCCGTCTGAGAGTGAAAAGCTGTGCTAAACTTCACCATAGTACCAAGACTTTTCTGAAATGATCTCCAAAACTGAGATGTAAACTGGGGACCTCTATCCGAAATGATAGACATGGGAACACCATGCAATCAGACTATCTACCTAATGTAGAGTCTGACATAATCATCCACTGTATCTGTAGTCTTAACAACCAAGAAATGGGATGACTTGGTCATCCGGTCAACGATCACCCAAATGGAATCATGCTGCCTTCGAGTACGAGGCAAACCCGTAATAAAGTCCATATTGATTGCTTCCCATTTCCAAGTGGGAAGATCAACATCCTGAAGCATACCACCTAGACTTTAATGTTCCACCTTTACCTGTTGACAGTTGGGACACTTAGCCACAAACCCGGCTATGTCCTTCTTCATACCATTCCACCAAAAGACTTCCCGTAGATCACAGTACATCTTAGTGGCACTCGGATGAATGGAGTATATAGAACTGTGAGCCTCGGACAAAATTTGCTGTCTCAATCCATCTACATATGGCACGCATAACCAAACCTGGTAATGAAGCACACCATCTCCCCCTTGGGATAAAACCTCAACCTTTTGCTGACGAACTGCACCCTTAAGCTGAAGTAGCACGGAATCTTGGTCTTGCTTGGCTTTCACGTCAGCCACCAAGGATGATTCAGCACCATTAGTCATAATCACACCACCTTCGGTCGAGTCCATAATGCGAACTCCCAACCGAGCAAGCCTATGAACTTTTTTAACCAATTCCTTATTTCCATCTTCAATTAAGGCCACGCTACCTATGGACAATCTACTCAAAGCATCCGCCACAACATTGGCTTTACCCGGGTGGTAAAGCACACTCATATCATAATCCTTAAGGAGCTCAAGCCATCTCCTTTGTCGTAAATTCAACTCCTTTTGAGTGAACACATATTGAAGACTCTTATGATCGGTGAAAACATCCACATGCACAACATACAAAGAATGTCTCCAAATCTTCAAAGCAAAAACCATGGCCGCTAGCTCAAGATCATGAGTAGGGTAGTTCTTCTCATGCACCTTAAGCTGTCTCGAGGCATAAGCAATCACCTTGCCCCGTTGCATCAAAACGCAACCCAAACCAATTCTGGAGGCATCACAATACACAACAAAATCATCAAGGCCCTCGGGTAGAGCCAATACTGGAGCTATAGTCAATCGAGTCTTCAATTCCTGAAAACTTTTCTCACAAGAGTCAGACCACTGAAACTTAACCTTTTTCTGAGTCAATCGGGTCAATGAGGAAGCAAGGGAGGAAAACCCTTCCACAAATCTCCTATAGTAACCAGCCAAACCCAAGAAACTCCTAATATCGGATGGGGAAGTGGGTCTAGGCCAGTTCTTTACCGCCTCAATCTTTTGAGAGTCAACCCGAATACCATCTTTAGTCACAATATGACCCAGAAAAGCAACAGACTGCATCCAAAACTCACACTTGCTAAACTTTGCAAACAACTGTCTATCCTTGAGAGTTTGCAACACAACCTTCAAGTGATTCGCATGCTCCTCCTCACTCCGAGAGTAGATGAGGATATCATCAATGAAAACAATCACAAACATATCTAAATACTGTTTGAACACACGGTTCATCAAATCCATAAAAGCTATAGGAGAATTCGTTAGACCAAGGATATGACAACAAACTCATAATGACCATACCGAGTCCTGAAGGCTGTCTTTGGGATATCACACTCCCAAACTCGAAGCTGATGATAACAGGATCTAAGGTCGATCTTGGAAAAGAAACTAGCACCCGGAAGTTGATCGAACAATTCATCAATCCTAGGGATGGGATACTTATTCTTGATTGTTACCTTGTTCAATTGGCGGTAATCAATGCACATTCTCAGAGAACCATCTTTCTTCCGAACGAACAAGACTGGGGCACCCCAAGGAGAAATACTAGGCCTGATAAAACCCTTATCAAGTAAGTCTTTCAACTCTTTAAGTTCTGTGGGGGCCATTCTATAAGGAGTAATAGAGATAGGGTTCGTATCTAGAAGAAGATCTATACCAAAGTCAATCTCCCACTCGGGAGAGACTCCGGGCAAATCACCGGGAAATACTTCAGGAAACTCATTCACAACTAGAACAGACTAAAGAGTTGGGGCTTTGGACTCCGTGTCCATGACCCTAACTATATGATAGACATAACCCTTAGAAATCATCTTCCTAGCCTTAAGATAGAATATGAAGCGACCTTTCAAAGAAGAGGGACTACCTTGCCATTCTAGGATAGGTTCATTAAGAAACTTAAAACTGACCACACGAGTGCGGCAATCAACTGAGGCATAACATGCATATAACCAGTCCATACCAAGGATAACATTAAAATCAGTCATTTACAACTCTACTAGATCCGCTGAAGTGACTCTATGAAAGATTGAGATAGGGCAATTTCAGTAGACTCTTTTGACTAGGACTGACTCACAAACATGAGTAGAAATATGAAAGGTTTCTAAAAGCATTTTGGGATGAATCTCAAACTTACAAGCAACATAAGGAGTTACAAAAGACAAAAAGGCACCGGGGTCTAACAAGGCATACACATCATGAGAAAAGACTTTCAACATACCGGTAACCACATCTGGAGAACTCTCCTGATCTTGACGAGAGGACATAGCATAAAGGCAGTTCTGGCGTGGACCACCAGAACTAGAAGCTACGCCCTGCAGGGCTTGTATACCTCCTAAAGCTACTGGGGTAGACTGAATCCTACCTCCATGTCCCTTTCTAGCTAAAGGACAATCCTTGATACGATGCCCAGGCTGACCACAACCGAAGTAACCCTATCTACTGGCTAAACACTCACCGAGATGATTCTTCCCACACCTGGCACAAGCGGGGAAGGAAGACCCCTTTGCACCACCACTCTGAGAATAAGAGCATGCACCTCTACCGGACTGATCATGGTGGGGCCTGGAGGCCTGAGAAGGAACACTAGCAGAAGAGTGAACAGGACCTGATGACTTCTTCTGGAAAAAAGAGCGATGTCCACCTCCGGACCTGTGATGACCAAAAACTGATCCCTCAGATCTACCCCTCTTGTTCTCCCTAGCCATCTCCTTAAGTTTATCACCCTCGATCTGATGGGCATGAGTCATGAGATGAGAGATGTTCATGTCACTCAATAACAAGGTAGACCTACACTCCTTCTTCACTATATCGGAAACGCCATAGATGAACTTGCTCATTTGATCATGCGGGTCCGCTACTATAGAGGGAGAATACCTAGACAATTGAGTGAACTTCAAACTATACTCTTGCACTGACATCGAACCTTGTATCAAGTTCATAAATTCCTCCACTTTCGCTTGCCTCAACTCACGGGTAAAGAACCTATCAAGAAAGGCTCTATCAAAACACTCCCAAATCATGGGGATCACATCCCTCACCCTAGCCTCCTTACATTGCGTGAACCAAATATGAGCCACATCCTTGAGTTGGTAGGATGCAAGCTCAACACAATCAACACACGCTACTTGCATAACCTCAAAGATCTTCTTCACTTCATCAATAAAGTTAAGTGGGTCCTCACTCACTTTCGAACCCTAAAACTCCGGCGGGTTCATATGGATAAAGTCACGAACTCGGGCCGCTACCCCACTTTGAGGATGAGAGGGAGAAGGAGACTGTTGATTTGCCAAAGCCTGAGCTAGTAGGTGAATAGCATTTCTAAACTCATCATTCGTGACATCGGGAACCAAAACTTGAGGAGCGGCATTTCGAGAGGCTCGGGGAGGCATAGCACATCGAGGAGGCATAATCTGAAATGCATAAGATAAGGATTAGAGGAATATTAGACTTAAGCTCTATCGCACGATGTGATCATGAAAGAAGTGAAGTTTTTCTAAGACATCTCATAGCTTCCCTCTCATATCTGTGGCGTACTTCACACATATGAAAAAGACTCTACTCGATGCGGCTTTCAGACATCCTAGGACCCTTGAACCTGAGGCCCTGATACCAAGTTTGTCACGCCCTGAGGTTACCCCCTAGACATAACACGGGACTTAGGACCACAAGAATCCCAAGATAATCCTTGGTCATAGCATTCTCAAGCATAACAAAAGATAAGCGGAAGCATAATACAAAAATGCCATCAAGGAAACATCAATAAAGGGTCTAAGGGCCCCATAACATACAATATCCAAAAAGGGAATTCGAATACAAACTACGACTGAAAGCCTCTAGTCATAACATAAAGAGTTGCGAGGACAAGACCCTAGCTAACTCAGAGTATAAAAGTAAAGCTAACATAAGAAAAATCATCACTAGTCCTCGCACTATGAGGACTCACCAAAGCTGGGAATGAGTGGCCGGGAACTCTAGCCACGAAGCTGTGAAGGGACACCTGAATCTGCATCATCAAAGGATGCAGCGCAATATGCGTTAGTACTATGGAATGTACTAAGTATGTGAGCAATGCATGAACATGATAAAAACATGCTAAGTGTACATAAATAACTGAAATCATGATTTTAAAGATAACTGAATGCAATGACTCTTAATATATCATAAGATGTAACATAAACATAAGTAATAAGTCTGAAAACTGCATAAAAGTTAAATGCAACGTAAATCATAAACTATTTCTGTGGGAGGTTCTATAACCGATATAGACCATGTGAGCTACATAGAATTTGATGTATACGCCCCATCGAGAGGACCCAATGTACCTTGCCAGGGGTACAAAGGTATGACTGTAATGTGATCACCTGAAACTGATGCCCAGCACTGGACTTAGAACCTACGGGGGCAATGTAGTTTTGGGACATATGGGTACTCTCACCCGTCCAACTCGGTGCTAATACTACTCCCAAAACATACATATAACTCATATAATACCAATGACATATATGATGCCAAAGCTGATTCATAACCAATGACATATCTGAAGTCAAAGCTAGTTCATAAACTGGTGACATATCTAATGTCAAAACTATTTAAAAACCCAATGACATATCTAATGCCAAAGCTAAGTAAAACCAATGACATATATAATGCCAAAGCTATTTTGAAAAGCAAAAGACATATCAGATGCTATGAAATTCAAAGTCATAATCTGAATGCTTAGATTAGCCATAGTTCAAAACAAGCATTTCGTTCCAACTTCGTGCTTGAAGAATCATACATGCAATTTCATAAGTTCGCAAATGCCATGATATCTAATCATGCTATCTTTCTTTTGAAAACATGTAAATTCATGGAATCATGCTAGAAATCAACTTTCATGCTTGGGCTTTCAAAGACAAAAAGGAAATCATAATCAAATCATGAGTAATCAATAAGAAACCATGAATTTAAACATAGGAACTGATTTCATAAACTTTTCTCGAATTTTGGTTTAAAACCCTAATTTCATAGCTTCATGATCTCAAAATAAGACTTGGGGATTTTGGGCACAAGGGTGGAAGAAACCCATTGCTAAAGACCCACATACCTTGGTGGAAGATTACCCACTTGATTGGAAAAGAATAAGGAGACTTGACTTGGAGCTTGAACCTTGAGCTTGAGAGGAAGAACTTTCTCTTTTAAGGGAGGAATGAGGAGCTTAAGGTATACTTAGGATAATATGGGTGAAAACCCTTCTAAAAGTAGTCAAAATGACTTCATTAATCCATAATAGGGTGGAAAAAGACTAAAATACCCCTGAACTTAAGCTTAAGAAAAAGATAGAAATTTTCAAATTCAGTGACCATGGTTTAGGATGACGGTCCTTCGTACAGAAGGACGGACCGTCAAAGGGATCCGTAGTTCTTTGACTCAAAAATTGAGCTACTAGAAATGCACTCCACGAGTCCAACGACGGTCCGTTCTCTGAAATGATCGATCATCTTTTTGACTCGTAGTTTGCCTTAGGGAAAATCTGGTCCTCTAAACTCAGGGACTACGGTTGGGAACTATGGTCCATCTTCCAGAAGGACGGACCGTCCTTCGACCCATCTTCTCTGGGACACTTTGAGGGACTCTCTGGAAGTTGGACAACGAGTGAACACGATGGACCGTAGTCCAGAAGGACAAGTCGTCGTTGGAGCCGTCATCCCTGGAAACTTGGAATTTTTTTCTAGAATTTTAACTTAGGTAGCTGAATACGCGTACGAGGTGTTACATTTCCTGTACTCACAAAAAAATAAGCAAGTGCAGTATCAGTAAAAAACTACTGTGTACTAGTAGGATCATCAGCCAGTTCCAATAAAAATGTATGAACAATACAAGAATCAAGTAACAGTACAGGAAACACGTAATCCAATCACCAAAAACCTCTAACTACAAATCTCATCCTAACTTGTCTCTACATGCCATTCACTTCCAATACTAAAACCAATACAAGTCACACCCTTATATCTATATAGCCACCCTGGGATCCCCTCTAACCAACACTTAAGTGTTCACAAGCAACCTGGTCTACACCAAGACCAACTCTAAATCGGATACAACAATAACCCGGCCTCACAAAGACCATAAACAATTATCACTCTCAATAATACAGCCTGGTCCGCTCACAGAACCAATATCAATCAACACAATACAACAAATATTCATGCAATGATGCAGTAAAGTAAACCCGTACCAGGCGTGGTACCCAAGCCAACTATTAGTAATTTCCCATACCAGGTGTGGTATCCGAGCAAACTGTTAGTAATTTCCCGTACCAGGCGTGTTACCCGAGCCAACCGAATGTCAACAATCCACAGTCACAACAATAAACAATTAACTTGTAAACCAACAAGCAAAAAAGCACAGTTCAATAACCAGACTGATCAAACAGGACTATAAGACATTCCAATTCATCTCCTAAGCAATGCATCGCATACAATCACTTAGATAAAAGTACTCAAACACACAATGCATGAAGAAATCAAGCAATCACCTATCTCGAAATGATCTAAGCTCTACTCAATCAGAGCTTTCCCGTTCTCCGAAGTTCTTGCCAGTTCTTGGTCTAAAACAACACACAATAACCAATAATTAATCCCCGTGGCCTATAATTTACCCGTATTATGCAAGAATCCTAAACCCCAGGCCACCCATGATCATTTCACCCTTTCTCTGGGCTTTTCCACTGTTAATTCACCTAGTTCTATCATTTTTACGGATAAAATTAGGAAATTAAGGTCACATAATCATAAAACGGTAAATTTAGCAACACCCAAGAACTTCTACACATAGAATCCCTCTTTTCCCCAAATTCTACCATTTCTAAGTCATTCCAAACCTCTCCCCAAGTCCACCCCTAGAAATTCTAATGCATAAGAAAAGTATTATGGGGTTTGGGGAGTAGAAACCTTACCTTAGGGAAGAAAAATGATGAAGAACGGAGGAAAAATGCCTGAAATCGCCCTAGTTTTTCTCCCAAATGAATTGTAGAAAACCGAACTATTTTGGGGAAGTTTCTGCATTAAATCCCATCAGGCTATGCTATAGCAGTTGTCTTTCGCTATAACAGTACCACCATAGCGGAGTCAACCGCTATGGCAGAGATTGACCGCCTTGACTTCTGCTATAGCGGTCTTTTCTTCTGCTATAACGGAGGTCGCCACAGCGGAGCCTTAGCTCTTGTCACAGACAGAATGTTCAGAATTCTCCCAAATTGGTCCATTTTACAACACACTTGCTTCCCTCGACGATCTGAAAAAACTCCTTCACGTAAATCTCGATTCCAAAAGATCTATTTACCCTATTTTGATTCCGAAAAGTCCCCGAACTCCTTTTTGTCTTGGCTATGTGGAAAACTAGCTCAAATCAAGTCATCTAACCCAATCCTTACCCGGATTTCCCTTGACTATACCTCGCTCCAATTCTAGCCGAGGCTAGGCAAGCCTAGAATTTCAAACTCCCAAACTCGGAGTTTTCTAACTCTAAAACTTGGCAAGACTACCCATAATGATGGACCCGGTCGTTACAATAGATACCAATTTACCCATCGTTCATCCCCGAATGATCAAGCCAAAAATTACAAAAATGAAGGAAGGAAAGTGTAGTACCTGAATCCTCAAATAAGTGAGGGTACTTGTCTCGCATGTCCTTCTCAGTTTCCCAAGTGGCTTCCTCAACCGGACGATGCTTCCACTAAACCTTTTACTATATTAATCACCTTTGTTCTCAACCTCTGGACATCCCGATCAAGTATCAAAATTGGTTCCTCTTCATAACAAAGATCCTTATCAAAGAGCACCTCATCCCACTTGATGATGTAATCCCCATACCCATGGTATCATTTAAGCATGGATACATAGAATACCGGATGGACACCCGACAAACTAGGCGGCAGTGCTAACTTGTAAGCCACTGACCCTACAATTTCAAAAACCTCAAACGGATTGATGAACCGAGGGCTGAGCTTGCCCTTCTTACCGAATCGTATAGCTCCCTTCATTGGTGACACTTTCAACAGTACCTGTTCACCAACCTGAAATCCCATGTCTCGGACCTTGTGATCTGCGTATTCTTTCTGCCTGCTTTGGGCGGCTAACAATTTGGTCTGAATACCTCTTACCTTTTCCTATGCTTCCCTTACCAAGTCCACGCCCAGAGGCTTTACATCGCCTTCCTCAAACCACCCAACCGGTGATCTACAACCCCTCCCTTACAATGCCTCGAATGGTGCCATGTCAATACTAGAGTGGTAGCTATTGTTGTACGAGAATTCACATAATAGTAGAAACTGGTCCCAATGACCCCCGAAGTCCATCACACATGCTCTCAGCAGGTCCTCCAATACCTGGATCGTCCTCTCCGACTGACCATCAATATGAGGATGGAAGGCTGTACTAAAGGTGAGTTGTGTACCCAACTCTTCATGTAGCTTACCCCAAAATTTAGAGGTGAATTGTGTACCCCTGTTTGAAAAGATGGACAGTGGTACTCCATGTAATCTCATAATTTACTTCACGTAGATCTTAGCCAACTGTTGTGAATTGTAATCTACCCTGACCAAAATGAAATGAGTAGACTTGGTCAGCCTGTCGATAATGACCCAAATTGAGTCATACCTCCCCAATGTCTTGGGAAGACCCACCATAAAATCCATGGCTATCCTCTCTCACTTTCACTCGGGAATAGGCATTCTCAGAAGTAGACCTGCAGGTATCTAATGCTCATACTTTTCCTGCTGGTAGTTTTGACACTTGGACACAAAATCAACTATGTCCCTTTTCATCCCGGGCCACCAGTAACGCTGCCTCAAGTTCCGGTACATTTTGGTCACACCCGGAAGAATTGAGTACTGCGAACCGTGAGCCTCTGCCAAGATATTCTGAATTATGTCATCAACCTGAGGAACACAAATCCTCCCCCTGAAATTTAGTACTCTACCAGAGTCTAGCGTAACGTCCCTGGCCTCCCTGGATATTACCTTACCCCAGAGCTTACTCAATTTCAGATCCTGAAACTGCTTGAACTTTATCTCCTCTATGAAGGTGGCCTTGATCTCAATGCTAGCCAACAATCCACCTTGTTCTGAAATACCAAGTGCATGAACTTGGACTCTAACGCCTGAATTTCCTTTGCTAGTGGTCGTTTGGACACTCCCAAATAAGCCAAACTACCCATGCTAACTGTCTTTCGGCTCAATGCGTCTGCCACCACATTAGCCCTACCCGGATGGTATTGAATAGTCACATCATAGTCCTTCAACAATTCTATCCACCTTCTCTGCCTCAAATTCAAGTCCTTCTGAGTGAACACATGCTGCAGACTACGATAATCAGTGAACACCTCACACTTGACACCATAGAGATAGTGTCTCCAAATCTTGAGTGCAAAAACCACCACTGCCAACTCTAAGTCGTGAGTTAATTAGTTTCTCTCATGCACCTTCAACTTCCTAGATGCATAGGCTATCACATTCCTATCCTGCATCAACACATTACCCAAACTAGAATGTGAAGCATCAGAGTAAACAATAAAATCTTTACCTTCAACCGGCAAGGACAAAATAGGAGTCGTGGTCAGAAGTGTCTTGAGCTTTTGGAAGCTCTTCTCGCACTTGTCGAACCACATGAATGGTACATCTTTCTGTGTTAGCCTGTTCAGATGAGTAGTAATAGATGCAAACTCCTTAACTAACCTCCGGTAGTACCCTGCGAGCCCATCAAAACTCACCTCTGTCACAAAGCTAGGCCGGGCCGAACTCTTGACTGCCTCAATCTTCTGGGGGTCTACCATCACCCCCTTTTCTGACACTACATGCCCCAAGAAAGCAATCGAAGTCAACCAAAATTCACACTTGGAGAACTTCGCATAAAGCTTTTGACGTCTCAGTATGTCCACCACAATACGAAGATGATTAGCATGCTCCTCCCTACTCTTGGAGTAGATAAAAATATCATCGATAAAAACAATAACGAAGGAATCAAGATACGACTTAAATACCCCATTCATCAAACTCATGAATGCTACCGGTTCATTAGTCAAACCAAACGACACCACTAAGAACTCGTAATTCCCATACCAGGTCCGAAAAGCAGTCTTAGGAATGTCCTCAGGCCTAATCTTTAACTGATGATACCCCGACCTCAAGTCAATTTTTGAAAACACCGATGCACCTTGGAGCTGGTCAAACAGATCATCAATACGGGCTAGTGGATACTTATTCCAGATGGTAACCTTGTTCAACTACCTATAATCTATGCACATCCGCATACTACCATCCTTTTTCTTTACAAATAAGACTGGAGCACCCCAAGGTGAAGAACTGGGATGGATAAATCCGTTATCTAGGAGTTCCTGCAGATGAGTCTTAATTTCCCTTAACTCTGCTGGAGTCATACGATACGGAGGAATGGAAATAAGACGAGTGCCTGGCTCTAAATCAATACAAAAATCTATATCTCTGTCCGGAGGCATACTAGGCAAATCTGCTGGAAACACCTCTCGAAACTCAGAAATCACTGGAATTGACTCAATCGACGGGGACTCCACACTATCATCCCGAAGATGAGCAAAGAAGGCTAGGCACCCCCTCCCTATAGGTTCCTAGCCTGAACAAACGATATGACCTTAACTAGCTTAGGCCTATACACACCTTCCCACTCTAGCCTATCCTTACCCGGAATCTCTAGAGCCATAGTCTTGGTATTATAATTTAACACAACATGATAAGGGGATAACCAGGTCATGCCCAAGATAATATCAAAATCAACCATATCCAAGATTACCAAGTCTACCCAAGTATGCAACCCCACAAACATAATAGAACAATCTCGGTAAACATGAGTCACAACCACAGACTCTCCAACCGGGGTAGAAAAATGGATAGGGAAATCAAGGATATCACATATCAAGTCCAGACCACATGCAAAACTCATAGACACATAAGAATATGTAGAAACTGGGTCAAATAATACCCAAGCCATTTTATCGCAAGCAAAAATGGTACCTTTGATCACCGCATCTGATGCTTCTGCCTCGTTCCTCCTTGGAAATGCATAGCAATGAGCCCGATCATCAATCCAGGCAACTTTCCACGCCGGATGCGCTGCACCCCTACCTGCACTTCACCCCTACCTGCGCTGCCATTCCCTCTGTCTCCTCCGCCTCCCTGTAAGTTACCTTGCCCACCCTGTGGACGACCCCTAGCATTACCGCCTCTACCTAAAGGGATCACTGCTCTTGACTGCTACTGACCCTGATTACCTATCTGCCTGAGTGGGCACTCCCTCTTAAAGTAGCCCAGATCACCACAATGGAAGCATCCATGGTAAAGTGTAGGCCTGCTAGCAGATGTATAGGACGTTCCCTGGCCTCTAGGAGCTGAAGACTGATGATTATCTCCCTGACGACCACCTGTAGCAGCTGGCAGAGCTGACTGAATAGGAAGGGCTGAGTATGCCTGCTGATAATGGCCCCTGGAGTACGAACCACTAAAATTTCCCTCATTCCGGGGATTCTTGGCTAAAGCCTTAGCCTGCCCCGCTTGCTTGACCCCTTCTAACTTCTTAACATAGTCCGTCACTGCATTAAAGCCCTTTCTTGAAGAAGTCATATGAACGGACAATACCTGTAAATCAGTGTTCAGACCCTTCACAAACAACCGGACCCTCTCCTCTTCTAAACCCAACAACTGAGTAGCATAACGAGACAAAGAATGGAACTTAGCCTCATAAGCCGAGACTGACATGCTTTCCTGTTCCAAATGCAAGAACTCATTCTTCTTCTTGTCTCTCAAGGTACGAGGTATGTACTTCTCTAGGAAGAGAGCATGAAACTCCTTCCAAGTCAAAGCAGGCAATGTAGATGGTCTGCACTCTACCTGAGACCTCTACCATTGCTTAGCGTCACCCTGCAGCTAAAATGTGATGAACCCAACCCCATGTTGACGTACTATACCCAACTTGTGCAACCTCTTATATCAATCCAAGATGAACTCATAAGCATCCTTGCTATCAGTACCCTGAAACGTCGGAGGCTTCAGCTTGAGAAACTTGGTCAGCATCTCATATTCGTTTGCGGTCATCACCGGGCCTAGCATTGGCCTGAAGAAATCATTTGTGCCTGAAGCTGCATCCATCCTAGGCGTCGTAGTAACTGC
Source organism: Jaltomata sinuosa (assembly GCA_003996215.1). Taxonomy (NCBI): domain Eukaryota; kingdom Viridiplantae; phylum Streptophyta; class Magnoliopsida; order Solanales; family Solanaceae; genus Jaltomata; species Jaltomata sinuosa. The sequence goes on from QJPP01004409.1 coordinate 26,234, forward strand.
TGGCTAAGTATCCTAAGCCTGATTTGCAAATGCCGCGGGTATGGCTCTAGCACCAACCAACCCACTCAAAATATTCCAAGCCTGCTGAAAGGCTTCTGGTGTCACAGTAGGAAGACCTGCACCCCCACCCGGTGCTGCCTCCGCCTCCGCATGTGCCCCTTCATCCTCTACAATAACTTCCACATCCTCAACAACCTGATCCTGAAGTGGGGGAGGGGTTGCCTCTCGCTCTCCTGTAGCAGCTTGAGCCCCACCCATGGCGGGTGTGGCTCTCCCTCGTCCTCTTCCCCTTCCCCTACCTCTGCCACGAGCTACCGGGCTCACTGCTGGGACCGCTGGTCTCGCTCCATTGTTCCTTGTATTAACCATCTGTGGACAGAAGAGTGAATGAGGTTAGATACCAATTTGTATCACCAGATACCAATTGGAATCAAGTTATAGCACGAAGGAAGGAAGGAAGAGATAGTTTTTCCTAAGGCCCCATAGCTTCTCGAAGAAAAGTACGGACGTCTCTGCACCGTTCCGCAAGACTCTACTAGACTTGTTTGGTACAACGAGATCAACGAACCTAGGGCTCTGATACCATCTTTGTCATGACCTAGACCATCGTGAGTGGCACCCACTTAACCCCCGGATGAGCGAACCAATAGAGTCCAACTCTTAACCTAGACTAACATCCTAAAACCAGCAAACATAAAATAAACTAGCAATTCGATTACTCAAGGAACCATATCATTAAATAAGCTTGCGGAAATTCCCCTAGAACCCGAAAGTCATTATACCAAATGCTACCAATACTAGAGTACGGGGATACAACCCCAAAACTTAAAACAATAAGAAATAGTCTAAGCTCAAAATAATTAGGCTGTAACTCAAAAGATAGAAGCCGAGGCAGCTTGGTCGAATAGCTCACCCTTGATATCTGGAGTAGTCAAGCCTACAAGTGAGGTCGTGCGTCAACCGCCGAAAGATTTCTTGTACTCACAAAAAAACAAGCAAGTGCAGTATCAGTACACAACCACCGTGTACTGGTAGGATCATCAGCCAGTTCCAATAACAATGTATGATTAATACAAGAATCAAGTAACAGTACAGGAAACACGTAATCCAATTACCAAACACCTCTAACTAAAAATCTCATCCTAACTTGTCTCTACATGCCATTCACTTCCAATACAACAATCAATACAAGTCACACCCTCATATCTATATAGCCCAGACCCACCTTGGGATCCCCTTTAACCAACACCTAAGTGTTCACAAGCAACCCGGTTTACACCAAGACAAATTCTAAATCAGATGCAATAATAACCCGACCTTACAAAGACAATAAACAATTATCACTCTCAATAATACTGCCTGGTCTGCTCACGGAACCAATATCAATCAACACAATGCAAAAAATATTCATGCAATGATGCAGTAAAGTAAATCCATACCAGACGTGGTACCCGAGCCAACCGTTAGTAATTTCCCGTACCACGCGTGGTACCCGAGCCAACCGAATGTCAACAATCCACAGTCACAACAATGAACAATTAACTTGTAAACCAACAAGCAAAAATGCACAGTTCAATAACCAGACTGATCAAACAGGACTATAAGACATTCCAATTCATCTCCTAAGCAATGCATCTCATACAATCACTTAGATAAAAGTACTCAAACACACAATGCATGAAGAAATCAAGCCATCACCTACCTCGAAATGATCCAAGCTCTACTCAACCGAAGCTTTCCCTTTCTCTGAAATTCTTACCGGTTCTTGGTCTAAAACAACACATAATAACCAAGAATTAATCCCCATGGCCTATAATTTACCCTGATTATGCAAGAATCCTAAACCCCAAGCCACCCATGATCATTCCACCCTTTCCCCGGGCTTTCCCACTATTAATTCACCTAGTTCTATCATTTTTACGGATAAAATTAGGAAATTAAGGTCACATGATCATAAAACGGTAAATTTAGCAACATCCAAGAACTTCTACACATAGAATCCCCCCTTTTCCCTGGATTCTACCATCCCTAAGTCATTCCAAACCTCTCCCCAAGTCTACCCCTAGCAATTCTACCGCATAGGAAAAGTATTACGGAGTTTGGGGAGTAGAAACCTTACCTTAGGGAAGAAAAACAATGAAGAACGGAGGAAAAATGTCTGAAATCGCCCTAGTTCTTCTCCCAAATGAATTGTAGAAAACTGAACTATTTTGGGGAAGTTTCTGCATTAAATCCCATCGGGCTCCACTATAGCGGTCGACTTCTGCGCGGTACCGCCGTAGAAAATTCAACCGCTTTGGTGGACATTGACCGCTTTGACTTCCACTATAGCGGTCTTTTCTTCCACTATAGCGGAGGTCGCCATAGTGGAGCCTTAGCGCTCATAATGGACAGAATGTCCAGAATTCTCCAAAATTGGTCCATTTTACAACACACTTGCTTCCCCCGATGATCCGAAATAATCCCTTCACATCAATCTCGATTCTGGAAGATCTGTTTACCCGAATTCGATTCAAAAAGTCCCTCGGACTCCTTTATGTCTTGGCTATGGGGAAAACTATCTCAAATCAAGACATCTAACCCAATCCTTACTTGGATTTCCCTAGACTATTCCTCTCTCCAATTCCAGCCGAGGCTAGCCTAGCCCAGAATTTCAAACTCCCAAACCCGGAGTTTTCTAACTCTAAAACTTGGCATGATTGGACTACTCGTAATGACGGACCCGATCATTAAAGCGCTGAACAATTTCTTCTGCAAAAAACCAGCAATAACCAAAACTTCTACGGGGTGTTCTGGGAACAATTCGAACCTGATACTCAAAAACTAATAGTGCTACTAGAGTGGAAACAACATTTCGAACTCAACACAATCAATGAAACTTCCATATGAGGTCATCTCAGAGGAATGTTGACCCAAGTCAACACTAACTAAAGCCATCCAAACATCTGAAATGAGCCCGGCTCACCCGGGACCCGAACTAACCAACTAACTAACACAAACTCGACATTCTAGAGCTAACAGCGTTGATGGAATTTCTATTTGAGGCTATTTTCTCCGAATGTTGACCAAAGTCAACCAAATAAGCCCAACTAGCTTAAAAACACAGAACGAGAGAGAATTCCAAGCTGAAAAGCTCCCAGATCCTGGCCAAAGGTCCCACTAGACCAAAGTCCACGCTTCAGAGCTAATAGAACTGTCGAAATTCGATTCTGAGTACGTTCACCAAGAATGTTGACTGAAATCAATGATTTCAAAAGCCTAAAGCTTTAAAACAAAGAACGACCAAAAAGACCAAATAAATGGCCCTGGCACCAAACTACCAGTCCCAGTAAGCCATAAATGACTTGGGGCCGCTACAGGTAAGCTCTAACAATATAAAAAGGCGAAAACACGCTAATGACCGGAAGGGTCATTATATCATCCACTACTAAAGAGACTTTCATCCTCGAAAGTCAGGAAAGAAGGAAAGACTAGAGATTTAAGAACAGCAGATACAAAGCCCGCACTACTCTTTCGGACAACCCAGGTAGCCTCCTTGACTGGACGACATCCAACAGAAAAGAACCAAAGAAAGCAACCAAGCTTAAACTTCTTACTAGCTAAGCTAGATTTCAAACTCAAACTCCAAAAATCCAAAGACCGGCCTACCCAACTGAAACTCAAAAATCTCAACCAGAAAATATCGACACTACACCAAACTAGAGAAGCAAGGCTACCACAACACAGAACTCGAATCTTCAAAACCACAACCAAGCTCACCAAGAAGCCATCAACTTAAAATTCTAACTCATGACCCACTGATCCTCAAAAACCCTTTATACTGAACTGACCCCTTTTACATCACCAATAGAAAGCTTTATATGAGTCAAAAACTCAAACCACCCTCAAAATATCAGCTGAAACACCAGAGATCCATGGTTCCCACTTATACTTCACCACGAATGAAGTCACCCTTCATACTCAAATTCCACTCAAGCTAAGCTATAACTTACTAGCCTTGCCATCCAAGATGACAACCTGTAGCGTATCCTCGAAAACTGGAGCTACCTGTCTGACTAACCATCAACCAATGAACAAACACTTTTGCTAACCTCAAACTCGATAACTGAACCCAACTGCACCAACCATCTGAACTCACCATCTGAACCCGACTGAAGCTTACAAACCATGGTTAGGAAAGGCATGTATGAATACCTTATGTTGATGGAGAAACTTCTAAACTGTAGAACGAACCCAACTGTTGCACCATGCCGAGTCTGAGTTAACTGGAAGCGAATGAACCATGGCAACCTGCCCTACAGACCCAAACCAAAACCAAGCCTCCACAAGGACTGTGGTAAGCCTACCATAAAGCTCATAATCATTATCTAAGCTCCCAACTCTAAGAAGTACTGCTGCTACTCTGAATATTCAAATGCCATTTGGATTTGAAATTTCTTTACAAATCTTGACTCAGGAAGGAGTCTACGTACCACAAATATCAAGTCAGTACACCTCGTAGGCAAAGGAAAGAGGTGCTTGGGGTTCAAAGTCGCCATGTAGATATAGAATTTCTGCATATACCCTCAACTCACCCCTTTGGTTTGATTCAACCGCTCTACCGTATCAGCACACAAACCTACCATATCAAAGCACACCACATATCGAACTTCTAGTCCATACTGGCTGAGTGTAACCAATGCTGGAACCTCATATAAAGACAACCTCTGAAGGCCTAACTAAACAAGCATTTCAAACTCTCGGCAACGAAGGCGACGATCAATCTCAAAGTACCATTAGAACTTAAAATAGCCTCGCTAGCTTCAACCTACACAACCTGATCATATATAGCATACAACACTGCTGAATCTCAAACTCACACTACTGATTCTATCTAACCATAGTAGAAGGAACCTCGTACTATCTAAAACACTACCAAAATCTAGAATGTCCAGCCTAATTCAAAGGTTAGCAAGGACTAGGTGTCCAAGGCCAATGTCACTCCACAACTGAAATAGGGAAAACTAAGTCGTCTGAACTCAATTCCCTCCAACCCAAGAAGCTGCAACTGAAGAAAACTAACCATGAACTATCTGGAGTAGTTTGCTAGTCTATAATAATGAAACCCAACTTTAAAATTGCCAACCAAAGCCTCTGTCGAACCCAAATGATGTCAATGAACCTTTAGGAACCAAAGCCAACTAGGCTATGAACACATAATTTGCTAAATCCGTAGATGCTACAGAAGCTTGAACCAATCAAAGGAAAAGTCACTGCAATCTGTAAATGGCCAAATCAAATCACCAATACACAATCCAAGGCAAACCTTCGTCGTCACCTCAATCAATTACTAAAACACATAAGCATGATCAATGAGTCATCTACCTCCTTTTCTAACTAAATGAACCCTTCCTTAGCATATACCGAACCTTACCAACTCCTTCTCAAATCAAATATGGAGCTATTTCCTTAGCTCCCATACTTACATTGTCAAAACTCAACAAGGCAGGAGAAAATATGCCAGATGCCCGACTCACCTAATATTCTATGAATACAACTCGACCACAAGGCTATGGCCAACACTTAGTGGAAAATACTAAAGACAAAACCCAATCACAATACTGATATAAAAGCTCAACCAGAGAGCTACAATCAAAATTCATTCCAACTGGAACCGAGGAAACAGTAAGACAACCCAACCGGACAAGAAACTGAAGAAGACTATGGGAACAACCCACATACTTGCCAACCTCCTAAACAAACCAAATAAAGAGGGTCGATTCTAATCACCCAAAAAATAAAACCAATTTATGCACGCTAGCATAACAAACACCTCTCAACTTAAGACTAAATCTCAAACTCTAGAACAACCACCGATAACACTAAACCAACACAAAATCATCTATCAATGCTAGATAACAGCCTAGGAAACTACCATCTAGGATAGCTCAACAAGGAAGACTCAATCACAAGTCCAGAATCACAATGAAATAGGAATAAAACCAATAAAAAAAGACTAATAAGAACTACCCACGAGCTACAACTCCAAGTAAACACCTCACAAGGATAACTCACCCCATCCACTACTAAGGAATAAACTACCACAAAAATAATGCATAGATACCATAACTCAGGTAGCTAAATAACTAAACAAGTAGCAGGTAGTCATATAAGAAAATAAATGATAGAAGGGGAGGAATCACACCGCGAACGGTACTATCACAAGTTGAAGGTAGCAAAAGCCTAACCTTGAGGAACGATATCAGGAACCTCTACCTCAAGCCTGAGAACCTCAGGAACTATCCTGGCGATGACGTTTATCAACACCTCCTCCATAAGCCTCACGGCATAAACCCTCGATAGCCCAAGCATGATCCACTACCTGAAGGAAGGTCATAACAACTGTAACCAAATGCTCGATCTCCAGACGGAGCGGTGAAATTAAACCTCCAATAAAGCTCTGAACCCTATCAAGCTCTGATGGCACAGACCTAGCAGTATGCCTAACCATCTCATAAAATATCACCTAATAGTCCAACACCGATATACAACCCTGCTGGAGAACTAGAAGCTCAACCCTTGCTAAAGCACTACTCATAGAACCGGGACTTGAAACACCCCCCGGAGGACTCAGAGTACTAGCCATGGTGTCCTGAAGAATTGGAGTAGTATGAAACCCTACCGGAGGCTGGGCTGGCCGCACACCCCCTATATGATATGATAAACTCTCACTCTGAAGTCCTGGTACTGACGGAAGCACTGAAGCAACAGGCACAGAAGCCTCAACATCATTCATTATTGAACTTGCCTTAGGCATCTGAGAAGGAATGAAACAACCAAAGTTTAGAAGCCAATAAATCCAGGAACGCACGATAAGAAGACAAGAAGATGGAACTTTTCCTAATAATGCCTTGCAGCCTCCTGCAAATAGGATACAGACGTTATCTTATCAATTCGCGAGACTCTACTTAGACATTTGCTTCTCTACCATGACACCGGCGAACCTAGAGCTCTGATACCAAGCTGTCACGACCCGATTTCTCAGGTCATGATGACACCTACAGCTCTCCAGTAGGCAAACCAATTCCCGTAGCCCAGAATGATTAGTAATGGGCTACTACCTAACCAATACGCACAATAAGAAAAAATAAGCGGAATCAGAATATAACGATAGACAAAGTGGAAGCAAAAACCTGAATATATACATAATGAAACTAGACTAACCCCAAGACTTGGTATTGACTGTACAGAGGCTTCTAATGGAACACAAGTACTAGAAGTAACAAAAGATAAGTACAACTATCTCCGAATATACAAAGAGTAATAGTACAAAAGATGAGACATGGTCAAGCCCCGACTGACAGGTGCTCACCCTAGTCTCGAAGATCCAAAAGTTGCATGAGTCTCCAACGCAATCAAAGGCGAAGGCTCAACTAATATCTGCACCAAAAAGATGCAGAAGTGTAGTATGAACACCAATTGTTAAGCAACGGGTACCCAATAGGCATCATCAGCCAACTGAGCACATATAAGATATAAAAACAGTAATATAGCAGATAGCAAGAAAGTAGTCATGGAAGCAATAGATAAAGCACAAGGGACTAGCACGGAGAAATAGACAACCAAGAGTTATAAGCAAACAATGTTAGCACAGAAGATATATACATATAGAATGCAGGTGAAAGAAGGAAAAAGGACGCACCTGGGATCCTTGCAACAACAATATATATAACAAAAATTCAAAGAAATAGGCGGTATATCGGTAACCAAAAAATAAAGGGAAGGAAGGAAAGCAAGCCAACAATTGAATTAGAAATCACATACCAATAAAAAACATGCCTAAGACATCAAATACCAAGATAAGGATAAATGTAATCCACTTATAAGTCAAGCCTAAGATGGAATAACTAACCCACAAGTATCCAGATACGCTAAACAAGACCAGGATAAAATAGGAATCGAACCCCACAATCATTCAGAAAGCTACACAATCCGAATCTCAGTAATATGGGACCCACTAGCCCTTCAATAATCTCAGTCCCAAGAATGGTGCCTCCACAGGATAAACCACTCATCCAATCGATACCAAAAGTCCAAGCTAGATCTACAAGATGACAGAAGTAATATAATCTACCTACAGTCCCAACGTCTGCCCATACAACCGAGGAACATAATCAAGTGAAAACAAACCCTCCGCCCACCCATACAACTAGAGCGTACACTGAACACACAAAAAATAAGGGTGGAATCGGAGTGCCAAATGCATGATAATGATATGGTGTGAAAGTAACTGGTATGTTCCCTCTCAGGTACCTCAAGGGACCATATAGAGGCAGGACCCATGAAAGGAATCTACACGTGTACCTCTCCGATGTCGTACACCCCTCATTTGGCACACGCAGCCCAAAGCCCCAAGTCCTGGATCGATAGGGTCCATAGAGGTCTACTCATAGACCACATACAAAAACTGTGCAATTTCATATAGTAGCTCAATACTCGAAACCTTATAGTACATGCAAAGAATTAAATCGAGTTTAAAATAGTAGTAGTAATCTCAAAATACCCTCTCAAGGGTGCCCAAAGTAGACTCGGGTCTAAATCAGTGATAACAATCTCAATAACCCTCTCAAAGGGTGCCCGAAGGATACTCGGGTCTAAATCAGTAGTAAAAGTCACAATAACCCTCTCAAAGGGTGCCCAAAGCATATCTGGATCTAAATCAATACTAAAATCAAGTCTAGTGCTCTGCCCTGCCGAGCCTAGAATTAGTAGGCAAACCAATGTGAAGTTATTCAAATCCTGTTTTATCATTATTTATACCAAAAATGGGCCCTCGGGGTCATGCAAAGTTTAGAAAACTGTCTATAGTAGGATCAAAGTCAAAACAATGATAAAACATGCAGGGAAAACCTTTTTCATGGATAATATGCTCACACACAAATAAAAATTAGCCCAACGGCTCAAAAATATTCCTACCGGCCCTGTACAGGCTCAAAAGCTCTACATCAGACATAACCAGCCTAAAAGGATATCTCTATGTTCGGGACTCGCAGACATTCCCAAATAACCAACCATCTATATTCCAGAGTCGGTAAAAGTCCACACAGGTTTGGGTTACCAACCTATAACAACTCACCCAAGGATGCTAATTAGTGCAGTTATAGCCTATATAGGCAGAGTCTAGGTAGGGAAAGCCATAACCTACCTGTCGTTCGATGAATAGCTGCGGGTATGGCATCGTCCAGGCTCGAACTGCTCCAAGAAGCTCCAAATTGTGAAACCACTATCAACACAATAATCTAGGTGTTAATATGAGACTAACGATACCCATAATGCTATAAAAATAACCAGGTCAAAATCTGGGTCACAAATGGGACCGTAGGCCCCATAACCCAAAACCAGAAATGAAAACACCAAAGTGTTCCTTACCATTCCGGGAGCACATGCACAAAATTTTAGAGAAAATGGACCATGATTGGGGCTCCAAAACAGCCAGCTCAAGAAAGGATTATAGAAGGAATTTCAAGGAATAAATTCGGAAATAGAGCAAGAATTACCTACCTCAACGAGGGAATTACATCAAGAATGCGAATTGGACGATTCCTCAAACATGCAGTCACCAAAGGGGCAGCTTCTACATAGAATTTTCAAGCTTTGAGAAAGGGTCAACAATGGTGGTTTCCAAGAATTGGATAAGAATAATGCGGGGGGAGAAGAACTTACCAAAATCGTCCAAAAAGCGAGACTTTCCAATCCAATTGATGAATTCCCCAAGCTAAGACTAAAGAAAGATTTTGGTGGAGAGGATTTTCAGTTTAGAGTTGGGAATAAATGTGAAAAAGAGCTGGAAAAATGAAAGGATAAAAAAATATATAGTTGATGATCGCTGGTCAGCGCTATCGCGCTAAAGGAGCGCGATCGCACTGAAGGAAGGACCACAAACCAGCATAATTGCTTTGTTTTAGCGCGATCACACTGAAGGGAAAAATCACAGGTCAGCGCCGTTGGTGCTGCCTGGGCGTTGTTGGCGCTGAACAATTTCTGCTGCAGAAGACCAACAACAGCCAAAACTTCTATGGGGTGTTCCGGGCACAATCAGAACTCGATGCTCAAAAACTAATAGTACTACTAGAGTGAAAACAACGTTCCGGACTAAACGCAATCGACAAAACTTCCATATGAGGTCATCTCAGAGGAATGTTGACCCAAGTCAACACTAACTAACGCCAACCAAACATCCAAAATGAGCCTGGCTCACCCAGGACCCAAACCAACAAACTAACTAACACAAACTCGACATTCCAAAGCTAACAGCACTGATGGAATTTCCATCCAAGGCTGCCTTATCCAAATGTTGACCAAAGTCAACCAAACAAGCCCAACTGGCCTGAAAACACAGAACGAGAGAGAATTTCAAGCTGAAAAGCTTTCGAATCTCGATCAAAGGTCCCACTAGATCAAAGTCCATGCACCGGAGCTAATGAAACTGTCGTAATTCGATTCCAAGCACGTTCACCAAGAATGTTGGTTGAAGTCAATGATTTTAAAAGCCTAAATCTCTAAAATAAGGAATGATCAAAACGACCAAACAAATGGCCCGGGCACCAAACTACCAGTCCGAGCAAGTCATAAATAACTTGAGACCCCTACAAGCAAGCTCTAACGGTACAAGAAAGGCAAAAACGCATAAATGACTAGAAGGGTCATTACATTTAAATAATAGAGTAATTATCAAAATAATAAATAATAAATGTGAGGTGATTAATGGCTATATTAATCATGGATAATAAAGGATAAATAATATTCGAAAGTAATATTTTTTTATATATATAACATTATTTTTCCAAAAATAACCTTCATATTTCAAAAAGAATATCAAGAAATGTAGTGAAATAATAAGTTTTACTGGGTTTTCATATATGAGTATAATACATTGAATTTGGTGTTTGTAGACTGTAAATCAAACCTAGATAAAATAAGATATAAACTTACATAACAATTGGTGAAGTTTAGAACTTCTACGAATCAAGAATTCTTTTGTAAGATCGGAGTCTTATTCTATCATATCATACTTGCACAATCTTTGTCGTTATCACGGTTTTGCACTAAGAGGCTATGAGCGTGTCCTGGTATTCATGAGTGCTCTGAAAATTTATCATAATTTCATAGGAGCGGCACCACTCCACACTCATATAGGTCCAATCATCAAGTGTATTCTGCAAAATAATACACCACCTATAAGGGATATGATTTGATTAAGAGTATAACTCAACCCCCATTTTGCCTTCCAGCATTGCACTATATTCATACATCATAGGAGGGACAACATTTTAATAGTGTATTTTTTATCAACTAATGACTTGTTGTTACCTATATGAACCTAATTCATTGGATCTCCAATCACATAGGTTGGGTTACCATCATTGTTGATTTTCTCAAATTGACTAAAGTCTCACTCCCCTCGATGGTTCTTTTAGTCCGTGAATTGATCAAATTCACCTCTGACTACACATAATTTACGTAAATAATTTTATTCATAGTAGCGCTACTTTATCACATTATATCTCAAATAAATGTGTCTACTTTTGCCATTGTAAAATTATTTTTTTGTTACAGTCATGGCAACCACATTATATAGACACCAAATTAATATGTTGGTTATGTTTCAATTTAAATACTCACTAAGAGGTCTCTTAACCCTCCAGCCTCATTACCAATCAACTCCAACTCAAAAGGTCCCGATTTTATAGTATGACACTCCCACTAAGGTAAATATGTAATCACTCATGGACTTGTCTCATTTGAATCAAAGATTCAATTTACATCACTAGTACAAAGAGAAGTTCAGTATATTCAACACTAATATTATCAATAATAAAAGTGTAAAAATCACCATCAATTTTTTTCCCACTAATATTTGTTCTCAAAATAATTTTTAACAAGGCCACATGAAATATTTTCATCTTAAAAACTCAAAAAAAAATTCTTTTCAACTATAAGGTTATGCTCAGTCACATCACTATTAATAACAAGAACTCAATATGCATACCTCCATAGTTTTAAATATTTTTAATCTAAGAAATAATATTTTCACAATTAATAAGAGATTTATCCAGCATCATAAAATAGCATATGTCATACAAATTTATACATTACAACATAGCAAAACTCATAAAATAAAGAAAAACTATTCACTGTTATTCACCCTCTTCAACGTAAATCATACCACTGTAGATTGAAGGATGTTAAAATAAGTTTTGAAAGTATATAATTGAAAGACATTCAAACTCATTAAATAATCAGAACTCATTTGCCAAGGGCTAGCAATTAATATTTTCTCATAAAAAGGCCGTTAAAGCTATTGCAATTTAGTAACAGATTGTCTGTTGAAAATTGTAAGTCAATACATTAAAAGAGTTTCAAGAAAATAATGATTACATTAAAGCCTCAAAATAGTTAGTAAAAATTAATTTTAATAATTCAAATCTTCTAAAAACACAAACATGTAATTTCTTAATATTACTTGGTTTCAACACAAGTCACACACTTAAAATGTTTTTATTAAAATAATACCTTGTGTGCTTTTAATATAAGATACACTAAAATATACAAATCTAACATGTCACAAATCATATGAATCAATCAAGTAAATATAAGCACTAGCATTTTTATCTTAAAAAATATTAGCTACAAATAAATCATGATTATAATACTTATCAATTATTATTTGTTAATTATGTTTTGAATTTTTCCCTTATTTATTTTAGGAAACTCATAATCCCTATTGGTTTAGGAAACCTTTTCATGTCCTAATGGATTTGGAAAAGGAAAGTATAGTCCTTGTAGGATTGGAAAAACCTTTTTCTTATAGGTTTGAGGACTACTTAGGGTCTATATATAGGGTTGTACTTGGGGATTCTAAGAGCATTGTACATTGTATACTTCGCTTCTTTCATAGTGGAAAACTCTCTCTGCTTTTGCTTGGAGGATTAGGCCTAGCCGAATCACGTTAAATCCTTGTGTTATTTTTCTTCTCTATTTTCTTTGTGTGTGATTGTGTGCTAGTTCACCCATGATATTTCCGCAATAATTGATATCAAAGCTCAACAATTGGCATCAGAATGTGCAATAATTGGTATAAGAGCAAGGTTAGGATTTCTAAACATAGTCAAGAGTTGAGATATATTCATCATCTTCAACAAAGTATGAAGTAGAGAAATTTGATGGGGGTCTAGTTTCAGTCTACGGAAGATTAGAATGAGATCATCCCTGGTGTTACAAGGGTTATGGAAAGCAATCGAGGAGATTTTTCCAGATGAGATGAAAGAGTTAGAGAAGGTAGACCTGAAGGAGAGGGCTTTGAGTGCGATTTTCATGAGCGTTATAGATAGCGTTCTTCGAGAAATTGCTGAAGAGAAATCTGCACCAACGGCATGTAAGAAGCTGGAAGATCTGTATTCTAAGAAATTTCTAACAAACTGCCTCTACTTGAAAAAGAGGTTTTACAATCTTCAGATGTATAAAGGTACACCAGTTAAAACTCACCTTGATGAGTTTAATTCAATTATAATGAACTTTAAGAACGTAGATATCAAAATTGAGAGTAAGAATCAGACTTTGATTGTGTTATATTGTTTACCACCATCATATGATACTTTTATTGATACATTGCTATATGGAAAAGATGATATCTCATTGCTATATGGAAAAGATGATATCTCACTAGATGATATTAGTAATGCATTAAAGTCTAAAGAGTTGAAGAAGAGCTTTTCAGATAGCATAACTGAGGGAAAAGGTATTGTGAGTAGGGGAAGAATACAACAAAACAACTTTAATTAGAAAAAGTTCAACGGCAAATCAAAGTCTAGAGCAAGGAAGCAGAATTGCTATGAGTGCGGGGAGCAAGGTCACTACAAAGGAAATTGTCCAAAGCTAAAGGAGAAAAAAGGAAAGTAGAAAGTTGATTACTCAGCAAATATTGTTGACACTAGAAACAATTCTGATGATAATGACTATGCAGGGGAAATTTATGCCGCGAGTTCTGATCATAGGCATAATTCCTACATTCTTGATTCTGGTGAAACTTTCCACATGTGTCCATACAAGAACTAATTTGCAACTTACAAGCAGACGAGTGAGACTTTCTACCTAGGTGATGATAATCCACTAGAGGTAGAGGAGATTGGTAATATCAAATTGAGAATGTTCGATGGCATTATCAGAAATATTGAGTGTTGGCATGTTCCTCCAATGAAAAAGAATTTGATTTCTCTTTTGACTTTGGATGATCTAGGGTATAAGTTTCACTCAGAGAATAGGATACTTAAAGTGTGTAAAGGATCCATGGTACTCATGAAAGGTAAGTTGCATTCTAGACTATATTATCTTCAAGCCAATGTAGTTTAAGGGGAAGCAATTATAACTTCTGGAAAGAGTGATTGGAATCAGCCTCAGTTGTGGCACTTACGACTTGGTCATATGAGTGACAAGGGATTGTCTTTGTTGGGCAAGCAAAATTTATTGGATGGGTACAAAAATCAAGCTTTGAATTTTTGTGATCATTGTGTGTTTGGTAAGCAAACAAGGGTAAAGTTCAGTAAAAAGGCAGAGCACAAGACCAAAGACAAGTTAGATTATATACATTCAGACTTGTGGGGTCCAAACAGAGTTTCCTCCAAAAGTGGTGTCAGGTACTTTATGACTTTGATTGATGATTACTCAAGAATGGTATGGGTGTATTTTTTGAAAACAAAAGATGAGGCTTATCCGACATTTGTTAAATGGAAGACGATGGTTGAGAGGTAGACTGAAAGAAAAGTCAAGCGTCTTCAAACTGACAATGAGTTGGAATTTTGTAACTTAGAGTTCAATGAGTTCTGCAGCAGGGAGGGTATAATGAGACACCGCACTTGTGTTGGAACACCACAACAAAATGGTGTTGCAGAACATATGAACATAATAGTTTGTGATAGGGCACAAAGTATGCTTTCATACTCCTATGTTAGCAAGGATTTTTGGGCTGAAGCAATCAATACAGCTTTTTATTTGGTCAATAGATCTCCATCCACAACTATTGAGTTCAAAACTCCTTTTGAGGTTTGGTCCAGTTTGCCTGCTGATTATTCAAATTTGAGGATATTTAGTTGTCCTGCTTATGCTCATGTGAGGGATGGAAAACTTGAGCCGAGGGCAAAGAAGTGCATATTTCTAGGGTATGAAACTGGAGTGAAAGGTTACAAACTGTGGTGCGTAGATCAAAAGACTCCAGGATTAATTATTAGTAGGGATGTGAAATTCAATGAATCTGCCTCACTGGACAGTCAGAAGGAGAAGGCAATAACAGAAATATATTGTGGTGTCAGTGACCGCATAGAGCTAGAAATTGAATCTCCACTAGCTCAGCCCAGTAGTTCAGAAGTTGAGGAGGTGCAGAACCTATGCAACAACAACCGTATAGCATTGCAACAGGCAGAGAGAAGAGAGTGATCAACCGGCCTAAAAGGTTTGCAAACGTGGTTGATGAAAATCTTTCTGGATATGCAGATTTTGTGAAATTTTCTTTATCACTTGTGGAGACCATTGACGTGTTTGAGCCTAATAGCTATAAAGAAGCTATTTATAGTTCAAAAGAAGATCGATGGATTGTTACTACGGGTGAAGAGATTGAGTCACTTTACAAGAATCGAACATGGAAGTTTGGTTCATTGTCAAAGGGACACAAAGTAGTAGGCTACAAAGGGATTGTTGATGTAAAGAAGATGTCGACACATGATAATCTGGCAGATATGGTTACCAAGGCAGTTCCGACCAATAAGTTTAGGCATTGCCTAGACTTGATTGGTGTGTGTAATACTCAATGAGCCCTTTTGAGGGCTGAGAGCAAGGCAGAGAGATGTTGTTCTTGTTGATGAAAAGAATTCAAGCCAAGGGGAAGATTTGTTAATTTTGTCTTGAATTTTTCCCTTGTTTATATTAGAAAACTCATAATCCCTATTGGTTTAGGAAAACCTTTCATGTCCTAATGAATTTGGGAAAGGAAAGTATAGTCCTTGTAGGATTGGGAAAACCTTTTCCTTATAGGTTTGTGACTACTTGGGGTATATATATAGGGTTATAGTTAGGAATTCTAAAAAGATTGTATATTGTAAACTTCTCTTTTTTCATAGTGGAAAGCTCTCTCTGCTTTTGATTTGAGGATTAGGCCTAGCCAAACCTCGTTAAATCTTTGTGTTATTTTTCTTCTCTATTTTCTTTGTTGGTGATTGTATGATAGTTAACCCATGATATTTCCATAATAATTGGTATCAGAGCTCAACAATTGGTATCAGAAAGCGCAACAATTGGTATCAGAGCAAGGTTAGGATTTCTACGCATAGTCAAGGGTTGAGATGTCTCCATCATCTTCAACAAAGTATGAAATAGAGATATTTGATAGGGGATCTAGTTTCAGTCTATGGAAGATTAGAATGAGATCATCCATGGTGTTACAAGAGTTATGGAAAGAAATCGAGGAGATTTTTTCAGAGGAGATGAAAGAGTCAGAGAAGGCAGACCTGAAGGAGAGGGCTTTGAGTGCGATTTTCATGAGTGTTACAGATAGCGTTCTTGGAGAAATTGCTGAAGAGAAATCTGCACCAACAACATGGAAGAAGCTGAAAGATCTGTATTCTAAGAAATCGCTACCAAACTGCCTCTACTTTAAAAAGAGGTTGTACAATCTTCAGATGTATGAAGGTACACTGGTTAAAACTCACCTTGATGAATTTAATTCAATTATAATGAACTTGAAGAACGTAGATATCAAAATTGAGAGTAAGGATCTGACATTGATCGTGTTATGTTCTTTACCACCATCATATGATACTTTTGCTAATACGTTTCTATATGGGAAAAAAAGTATTTCACTAGATGATGTTAGTAATGCAGTAAAATCTAAAGAGTTGAAGAAGAGTTTTCCAGATAGCATAACTGAGGGAGAAGGTCTTGTGAGTAGGGGAAGAATACAACAAAATAACTTTAATAGGAAAAAGTTCAACGACAGATTAAAGTTTAGAGCAAGGAAGCAGAATTGCTATGAGTGCGGAGAGCAAGGTCACTACAAAAATAATATTCCTAAGCTAAAGGAGAAAAGAGAAAAGTAAAAAGTTGATTACTCAGCAAATATTGTTGACACGAGCAACAATTCTGATGATAATGACTATGTAAGAGAATTTATGTCGCGAGTTATGATCATAGGCATAATTCCTGGATTCTTGATTCTAGTGCAACTTTCCAAATGTGTCCACACAAGAACTGATTTGCAACTTACAAGCAGACGAGTGGGACTTTCTACCTAGGTGATGATAATCCACTAGAGGTAGAGGGGATTGGTAATATCAAATTGAGAATGTTCGATGGCATTATCAGAAATATTGAGTGTTGGCATGTTCCTCGAATTAAAAAGAATTTGATTTCTCTTTTGGATTTGGATGATCTAGGATATAAGTTTCACTCAGAGAATAGGATACTTAAAGTGTGTAAAGTCTCCATGGTACTCATGAAAGGTAAGATGCATTCTAGACTATATTATCTTCAAGCCAATGTAGTTGAATGGGAAGCAATTATAGCTTCTGGAAAGAGTGATTGGAATCAGTCTTAGTTGTGGCACTTACGACTTGGTCATATGAGTGACAAGGAATTGTCTTTGTTGAGAAAGAAAAATTTGTTGGATGGGCACAAAAATCAAGCTTTGAATTTTTGTGAGCATTGTGTGTTTGGTAAGAAAACAAGGGTAAAGTTCAGAAAACGGGCAGAGCACAAGACTAAAGACAAGTTAGATTGTATACATTCAGACTTGTGGGGTCCAAACAGAGTTTCCTCCAGAAATGGTGTCATGTACTTTATGACTTTGTTTGACGATTACTCAAGAATGGTATGGGTGTATTTTCTGAAAAATAAAAAATGAGGCATATCTGACATTTGCTTAATGGAAGACGATGGTTAAGAGGCAGACTGAAAGAAAAGTCAAGCGTCTTCGAACTGACAATGAGTTGGAATTTTGTAACTTAGAGTTCAATGAGTTCTGCAGCAAGGAAGGTATAGTGCGACACCGAACTTTTGTTGGAACACCACAACAAAATAGTGTTGCAGTACGTATGAACAGAACACTTTGTTATAGAGCACGAAGTATGCTTTGACACTTATATATTAGCAAGGATTTTTGGGCTGAAGCAATCAATACAGCTTGTTATTTGGTCAATAGATCTCCATCCACAACTATTGAGTTCAGAACTCCTTTTGAGGTTTGGTCCAGTTCCCCTGCTGATTATTCAAATTTGAGGATATTTAGTTGTCCTGCTTATGCTTATATGAGGGATGGAAAACTTGAGCCAAGTGAAAATAAGTGCATATTTATAGGGTATGCAACTGGAGTGAAAGGTTACAGACTGTGGTGCATAGATCAAAAGACTCCAGGGTTAATCATTAGTAGGGATGTGACATTCAGTGAATCTGCCTCACTGGACAGTTAGAAGGAGAAGGCAATAGCAGAAATAGATCGTGGTGTCAGTGACCGCATAGAGCTAGAAATTGAATCTCCACTAGCTCAGCCCAGTAGTTCAGAGGTGGAGGAGGTGCAAAACCTTAATCATGATGATAATGTTGATGCACCTATGCAACAACAATCGTATAGCATTGCAACAGGCAGAGAGAAGAGAGTGATCAACCAACCTAAAAGGTTTACAAACGTGACTGATGAAAATCTTTCTGGATATGCAGATTTTGTGGAATTTGCTTTATCAGTTGTGGATACCATTGACGTGTTTGAGCCTAATAGTTATAAAGAAGCTATTTATAGTTCAAAAAGAGATCGATGAATTGGTGCTACGGGTGAAGAGATTGAGTCACTTCACAAGAATCGAACATGAAAGTTTGGCTCATTGTTAAAGGGACAAAAGGTAGTAGGCAGCAAAGGGATTGTTGATGTAAAGAAGATATCGACACATGATAATCTGGCAGATGTGGTTACCAAGGCTGTTTTGACCAATAAGTGTAGGCATTGCCTAGACTTGATTGGTGTGTGTAATACTCAATGAGCCCTTTTGAGGGCTGAGAGCAAGGCGGAGAGACGTTGTTCCTGTTGATGAAAAGAATTCAAGCCAAGGGTAAGATTTGTTAATTATATTTTGAATTTTTTCCTTGTTTATTTTTGGAAAGTTATAATCCCTATTGGTTTAGGAAACCCTTTCATGTCCTAATGGATTTGGGAAAGGAAAGTATAGTCCTTGTAGGATTGGAAAAATATTTTCCTTACAGGTTTGTGACTACTTGGGGTCTATATATAGGGTGGTAGTTGAGAATTCTAAAAGGATTGTATATTGTAAACTTCTCTTCTTTCATTATGGAAAACTCTCTCTTCTTTTGCTTTGAGAATTAGGCCTAGCCGAACCTCGTTAAATCCTTGTGTTATTTTTCTTCTCTATTTTCTTTGTGTGCTAGTTAACTCATGATATTTCTGCAATAATTGGTATCAGAGTTCAACAATTGTTATCAAAAAGCACAACATTATTGTTAAGACCCTATCAAATACAAATAAAATCTTCACCAAACTTTTTCTAAGATCTCATAAGCATCAAATTGGCTCACATATTACATACATATACTACCCCAGTTAATGCCAACATTTTTCATATATGAGTTTGATAAGAAGAACTTTTTCATTCTAGAACTTGAGTAGTTCTAGAATCACCAATATAAATAACTCATTCTTCTTCTTCAACTTAGGTGTAGAACACAAATTTATTTTGTTTAGCACAAAGATGCTTAGTAGCACCAACGTCTAACACCCAATCTTTCACATATTAGCCACAAGATTCGCTTGAGAAATGACCATATTAATTTATATCATCTTCTAAGTTAAATTTTACTTTTATTTAGCGGGATTATTATTTCTCCAAATCTTCTTCTATATTGAAAAATATTAAGGCTTAATTTGCCCCACACAAAATGATGGTTACTTCTATTGAAAGTAATAAAAATTATAGCATGTCTACGTACTTTTTTTGTTGTAATTTTCTCTCGTTTGATAGCTATAATCATCTCACAAAAATTGATGAAACAAACATTGCAAATTTGCCTTTAAAAAGATAACCAATCACCTTTTAATGATCATCCACAAATTAGCAATCCAAAACACCATCCGATACCTCCAAGGATACAATTTTTAAGGGAAGACATGTAAGAACATTACGACTAGGGAAAATCAACTTCTAATTTCATCTATATGAAGATTTAGCTCTTTCATTTTAACGTATTTAAAATCTATTTCTTTCGTCTTTCTCCTTTAACATTCAGTGTTTCGAGTACGGAGAGCGAGTGAACCAAGTCACCGACATTGGAGATGTATCTTGAGTATTTTTTTCATAAGAACGTAGTAATAAAATATTCTTAAGATTGTTGAAAATCTTACGAAAAATACTTCTTCATGAACATCTGTAGGTTTGAGGCATGTCATTGACACTGTCCTTAAGGATATTTCACCCGGTATGGGTATATCTCCCAGAATTCAACAAGCTCTTCTAGTATAAAGTAGGAGCCAAAATCTAACAAAGATCAAATAAAAAAGAAAATCCAACACTCAAGAAAATGAAAAAGAAGAGATTTGTTTTTATAGTTTTACTCTTTCTCTTCTGCCAACCACAACCAAAGAATCTTATATAAGAATCATTTCTTAGCCATGGGTTAAGAAGTTTCAACGGATATATAATTATATCAATGACAATAATGATAGGTAAATGCCAAGTCAAACAAAATTAAAGAGAGGCTAAAGAATAGGCTTTTTAAAAAATAGAGTAATTGTCAAAATAATGAACAATAAAGGTGAGGTGATTAATGGTTATATTAATCATGGATAATAAAGGATAAATAATATTAGGAAGTAATAATTCTTTTTGAAATATACGATTATTTTTTCAACATCTTTTGCATGTCTTTTTCAAGTAGAAGTTAACTGCAGTTACACAAATTTAAAATTGAAAACCAACCCCACTAATTAAAAAAGTAACCGCAATAACACTAAAAATTAATCTAAAGGTGAGGTGATTAATGACTATATTAATCATGGATAATAAAGGATAAATAATATTACTAGGAAGTAATTTTTTTTTTTGAAATATAAGATTATTTTTCCAACATCTTTTGCATGCCTTTTTCAAGTAGAAGATAACTGCAGTTACACATATTTAAAATTAAAAACTGACCCCACTAATTAAAAAAAGTAATCACGATAACACTAAAAATTAATCTAAAGAACGGAAGAGTAATATATTTAGCCACCTTAACAGATAAAAAATGATCTGGTAGTTACTATAAAGAAGGAGAAAAGAAAGTGATTTACTTTGGAGCAGTTTCTTGAGACTATTTAGAATGCTACCGACTAAGAAAACTTAATGCAGTGCATACCCACCTAATTTCTTTTTCATTTATTTTCTAGGGTTAGGCTATAAAAAAAAAGGAAAAAGTGGGGTAGAATTGTGGGGTCATGGGCCTCTTTAATATTTTAAAAACTTAAGGATACAATACAAGTTACAATAAAGTTATTTTTATATTTATTAAATATTCTACCATTTATTAAATTCATTTAATAATTCAACTACTTTCCCCTCTCTCTCTCTCTCTCTCCAACCTTACTTCATCCCGATTTTTCTTGATTGCCTCAAGGACAGGGAATTTTTTTTTCTCCAATCTGCTTCCCCAAGTCAAAATCTTCACCCTCTTGTGCTCAGGTAAGTTTATTCTTCTTCCCCAATCAGTTTTAGCTCCATTTTACTATACTTTTTTATTGCGTTTTAGTGTAGTAAATTTTGGATTTTTGCAAAAATTGGATTGTTCTTGATTAAATTTGTCAAAATCTGACATGGTTTTAGTTCATGTTCTTGATTCCACATCTTTAACTGCATTTTGCTTTGGATAATGGCTAGAATTTTTTTGAATTTTTATGTTTATATTGCCTATCGATTTTGAATTTTTTTTCTATATTTTGATCGACTTTAATGGTGTTCTTGTTGCCGTCTTTTGCATTCTCCCTTTCTAGAATTACTGCTACTTGTTTTGCATGTTTGATTAGAGCAGTTCTCTGTTTTTGTTAATAGACCATTGGTCGATAGATTGACCACTACAAATTGGGTTTTTCTTGTAGATTGTAAAGTATGGCTAAAGATAGAAAAACCATTAAAGGATCTTCTTCTACTGCTTGTAAAAGTAAAAAACGTAAATGCCACGACCCGAAACTGGACCATGATGGCGTCTACATAACCCCCCCGGTAGAAAAGCCGAAACCCAACAATTGCAGAAAACAGTAATAATGATTAAACTAGAAATGCGGAAAATATAATGAAAAGAGAAGGTCAATAGTATATATACATACCAACGTACAAAATATACAAAAGATGGCCTAAAGTGACCGAGTAGACAAAACAACACGAGAACTAACCCAAACTTGGTGTCACTAGTACAAGAGCGACTAAGTAAGGATTAGCTATACAAGAGACTCTGTCTATCCAAAATACAAGAATATAGACAAAATATACAAGATGGAAAGCATGTAAAGTCTCCAAAAATCACCAGGAGCTCACCGCGATCCGAACTGCAACAGGCCTCGAACGACAGGAGGTTCAATGAGGGTGGCTTATACTAGGTGCTGCATTAGAAAAAGATGCAGAGTATAGTATGAGTACCAAGACAATGAGTACTCAGTAGGCATCATAGGCCGACTGAGTGCAGAAAGATAATATATAAATAATAGATATAGGAAAGTAACTAAAATTACAGGGACCCACCTAAATCTAGTTATAAAGCCAAGCACATATCAATAATCCAACAAGGTGAAGAACAGACAATATCAAGCCAAATCCAAAGACAATCCATGTGCCAAAGCAAATGTAATGCGATGCACGATGATGCATGCGTGAATGCAAGAAAAATATAAACCCAAAATACTGCATCAGGCACTCGGAATACCGCATCGGACTATGCATATAAATATATGAAAGTAAAATACCTGGAATAACGCATCGGGCTATATATATATATCTATATATATATATATATGAAAGTGAAATACCCGGATAACACATCGGGGGTCCGGAATACCTCATCAGACTATAAATATATGTATAAAATAGTATTTTTCCCATTTTCCTTCCAAAATCCCAAGTAATACTCAAAATAATTTGTTTAAGTCCAAAAATCACCACAACTGTAGTAAAGCCTCATTTCAAATCAAAATCCTTGAAAACCACCTCCATGTTGTACCAATGATATGCCATGAAATGTGAGTATGAAATATTCACAAACAGAGAAAGATCACATGCCATCAGGCAATACGGGGCAGAAACACCCTCCAAACCAAGAGAAATGACCTGGAACTCCATCCAAATCCAAGCCATGGCCTCAGGCCCACAGTTACACGCAACGATAGAATAAAGCAGGTAAAAAGAACGTAAAAGCGAAAAACCACCGGGAGTCTCTATTCTACCTCTAAAGCCTCCTAAAAGCATACTAAGGATTCTATACTAGTCAAACAGATAAAGCAAGCTCCTAGGCTAAGGATAGCATAACAGTTCTAGAAAAAAACCCAAAATGACCAATTAAAGTGATAACATGATTTAAGCCTAAATTCTACCTAATATCCAACCGAACGTTCCAATAAAATATAACAATATATAATCTAACTAAACTCAGTCTAGAAGGTAAACCATAACCTACCTCGGGGCCGAACTGCAAGCACGAACCGTCACTCATGTGCCTTCCCCTTTCGAACCGCTTCAGAAAGTTGCCACGCTATAAAGAACATAATCTAGGTTTCAAGACGAGAAGAACGACACCCATATTGCTATGAAAAAAATTAGGCCAGGAATCGAGTCAGAAAAATGACCCTCGGGGCCCGTGCAATGAAACAAAAAACAAATTTCACAATTATGCTCGCGGTGGGTTAAGGAACCCATGCCCAAAGATTGGGCACGAACGGAGCTCATTTTATGGCCCAAAACAGCCCCAAAGTGCTACTAGTTCACGGGATCAAAATGGGAAAAGCTCAGAATTAAAGGCGGAAGCTTACCCCAACCAAAAGAAGTACGCCGCGTAGGTGAGTTACACCAACTCCAGAATTTGCACCCCCAAGAATCAGATTTCTACAAGGGATGGCCCAACTTTAAGAATTAACAACAATGGAGTTTTAGCGAGATGATTACGAGAATTAACACGAAAGGAGGAGAGGGGTGACGAGGGGACTAACTGGATGAAGAACACTGAAACTAGGGAGCTGGAAATTTGTGCTTAGGAGCTCAGCTATGGAGTTGTTCGAAATTGTGAAGGAGAAAACAAAGTTGGAGTTTTTAAATAGCTGCAAGGGATCCTTCTTCGCGATCGCGAAGGACCTCACGTGATTGCAGAGAACAGCTGGCCCGACCATCGCAATCGTGATCGTCTAGCCCGCGTTTGCGAAGAGAAAAGTTGAGTTGGGTCACAACCAGCTTCATCGCGAAGAGCAACCTTCACAATCACGATGGTCAAGAAACTAGACCATCGCGAACACGATGGAAGCTCCGCGATTGCGAAGACCAAAATGGTCTGCAACAATATTGCAGCAACCAACAATTCCACCATGTCCAAAAATTCATCTGACGGACCCTCGAGATTTATTCGGAACCCTGTGAACACAAACCAACCATGCTACCCTACTAGAAATGGCATTCCGGACTCAATGGAATTGACAAAACTCCTAACGGAGATTGTTTTAATGAAAAGTGATCCCCGCGCCTAAAACTAACTCGAAACTCAAAGCCCAAAAACAAGTCCGGAAGCCCTGGTCCCCAACCAAAGATCCCCTAGCCCAAAGTCAAAATTACGGAGCTAACTGCGCTGGCAAAATTTCCATCTGAGGTTGTCTTCTCTGAATGTTGACCAAAGACAACCCTACCAGCCAAACTGACTTGAAAACCCACAAAGCAACACAAAATCAAACCAAAAGCACTCAGACCCAGACGAATGGTCCAACTAGACCAAAATCCCCATTTCGGAGCCAATGGAACTGTTAGAATTTTATTCTGAGCACGTTTACCAAGAAAGTTGACCAAAGTTAAAGATTTTCTAAGTTCAAGTTCTAAAATAGGGAAATGGTTATAATGACCTAACAAACTGCCCGGGCACCGAACTGTCAGTCTCGGCAAGTTATAAATGACCTGTAGCCACTGACAAAAAGCTCAAAATACAGAAAAAGCACAAAAAATGGAAAATTACCTAGAGTGTCATTACAACATCCACTACTAAAAGAACTTTCATCCGCAAAAGTTAGAAAAAGATAGCACCTAAAGACTCGAAAAGACGAGGATAACAGGTCCGCATGTCGGTCTCAATCTCCCAAGTATCCTCCTCGATAGGACGATGCTGCCACTGAACCTTAATTGACGAAATCTCCTTGGACCTCAACTTCTTAATCTTCCTGTCCAAAATAGCAACAGGATCCTCCTTAAAGGCTAAGTACTCATCCAACTAAACCGACTCCAACTGAAGCACATGAGACTCATCCAGAATATACCGCCGCAACATAGAGACATGAAACACATGATGCACACTAGAAAGATTAGGAGGCAAGGCTAACTGGTAACCAACCTCTCCAATATGACGAAGGATCTCGAATGGCCCAATGAACCTCGGACTGAGCTTACCCTTCCTCCCGAACCTCATCACACCCTTCATGGGCGATACCCTAAGGAACACACTGTCACCCACCATGAGCTCTAGATCTCGAACCCTCTGTTCAGCATAGCTCTTCTACCTACTTTGGGCAGTGCAAAGTCTCTCCTGAATAACTCGAACACTATCCATAGAATCACGAAGCAAGTCGGTACCCCATAGCCTAACCTCAAAAGCATCAAACTAACCCACCGGAGACCTGCACCGCCTACCATACAAATCCTCGAACGGAGCCATCTAAATGCTGGAATGGTAACTATTATTGTATTCAAACTCTGCCAAGGCTAAACACTGGTCCCACTGACCCCCAAAATTAATAACACAGGCTCGCAACATATCCTCCAGAACCTAAATAGTATGCTCTGACTGATCGTCTGTCTGTGGATGAAAAGCAGTGCTAAGCTCTACTCTAGTACCCAACTCTCTCTGGATAGACCACTAAAATTGCAAAGTGAACTGAGTACCTCAATCGGAGATGATAGAAACTGGCACTCCATATAAATAGACAATCTCCGGAATATAGATCTGAGCCAACCTCTCAGAATTGTAGAAAGTCTGAACCGACAGAAAGTGAGCAGACTTTGTCAACCTATCCACAATAACACAAATAGCATCAAATCTCCACAAAGTGCATGGCAAACCGACTACAAAGTCCATGGCAATCCGCTCCCATTTCAACTTTAGAATGGGTAGCCTCTTAGATAAACCACCGGGCCTCTAGTGCTCAAACTTCATCTATTGAAAGTTCAAGCACCTAGATACGAAAGCTGAAATATCCTTCTTCATCCCACACCACCAGTAGTGCTGCCTCAAGTCACGATACATCTTAGCTGCCCCCGGATGAATGGAATATCTAGAACAATGAGCCTCCTTCAATATCAATCTGACCAAGTCACCAACTCTAGAAACGCAGATATGACCCTCGATCCTTAGAACACCCTCTAAATCTAAAGTCACCTTCCTAGCCTCACCACTCAACACCTTGTCATAGATGATCCTCAATCTAGCATCATCAAATTGTCATGCCCGAATCTGCTCCAACAAGGAAGATCTAGCCTCAAAACAAGCAAGAATACGGCCTGGCTCAAAAATATCAAGTTAAACCAACCTATTAGCCAAGGATTGGACATCCCAAGATAAAGGTCGCTCCTCCATAGCTAAGAAAGACAAGATACCCATACTCACCGCCTTCCGGCTCAAGGCATCTGCTACCACATTTGCCTTGCCTTGATGATAGAGAATAGAGATGTCATTGTCCTTCAGTAACTCTAACCACTTACGCTGCCTCAAATTTAGATCCTTTGGGCTGAAAATATACTGAAGACTACGATGGTCAATAAAGATATCACAATGCACGCCATAGAGATAGTGCCTCCACATCTTCAACGTGAAGACTACCGCTGCTAACTCCAAGTCATATGTGGGGTAGTTCCTCTCGTGAACCTTAAACTATCTGGAAGCATAAGCAGTAACCTGACCCTACTGCATCAACACATAACTCAAGCCAATACCTGATGCATCACAATATATGGTGAAACCCTGACTCTTAATGGGAAGAGTAAGAATCGGAGCTGAAGTCAACAAGGCCTTGAGCTTCAGAAAGCTTGCCTCACACTCGTCTGACCACTGGAAGGGAACATTCTTCTGAGTCAATCTAGTCAATAAAGCTACTATCAAAGAAAATCCCTCCACAAACCATCTGTAATAACCTGCTAACCTGACAAAATTGCGAACCTCGATAGGAGAAGTAGGCCTAGCCCAATCACGAACTACTGCAATCTTCACCGAATCTACCATAATCCTATCCTTGGACACCACGTACCCCAAGAATGCCACAGACTCAAGCCAAAACTCACACTTAGTGAATTTGGCATAAAACTGATGGTCTCGCAAGGTCTGAAGTACAAATCTAAGGTGCTGCTCATGCTCCTCTCTACTCCTTGAATAAATTAGAATGTCATTGATGAACACAATCACAAATGAATCTAAGTAGGCACTGAACACATGGTTCATCAACTCCATAAATGTTGCTGGGGCATTAGTCAGCCCAAAAGACATGACTAGGAACTCATAATGGTCGTATCGAGTCCTAAATGCAGTCTTTGGGATGTTCTCAGCCCTAATCCTCAACTGGTGATAGCCGGACCTCAAATCTATCTTAGAGAACACTGCTGCACCCTGTAGCTGGTCAACCAAATCATCAATACGCTGCATTGGATATCTGTTCTTAATGGTCACTTTATTTAACTGCCTGTAGTCGATACACATACACATAGACCCATCCTTCTTCTTCAGAAATAGAACCGGAGCACCCCACAGAGACACACTAGGCATGATGAACCCTCTACTCAATAGATCCTGGAGTTGATCCTTAAGCTCCCTCAACTCAGCAGGTGCCATTCGATATGGCGGAATGGAAATGGGCTTGGTGCCTGGCTCGACATCGATACAAAAATCAATGTCACGATCAGGAGGAAGACCCAAAAGATCAGAAGGAAACACATCTGAATACTCGCAAACCATAGGAATAGACTCAAGAGGAGGTGTGGTGGCACTAGTATCACTGACATAGGCAAGATAAGCTAAGCACCCCATCCCAACCAACTGTTGGGCGCTCAAAAAAGATATAACTCCTCTCGGCATGTGGCTATCAGCTCCCTTCCATATGAGAGGAGGGATACCAGGCATCCGGAGAGTGACAGTTATGGCAAAGAAATCCAAGACCACATGATAAGGAGACAACCAATCCATGCCCAATATCACATCAAAATCCACCATATAAAGAACAACCAAGTCTACCCACGTGTGGTACCCCAAGATAGTTACCATACAAGCCTGATACACCTGATCTACTACTAAAGAATCACCTACTGGGGTAGATACATGCAAGGGCGCAGACAAGGACTCACAAGCAGACTCCAGATGAGTAGAATAATAAGAAGATACATATAAGAATATAGACCCCGGATCAAACAAAGCAGAAGCATACTGATGGAAAATGTAGATCGTACTTGTGATCACAACATCTGAAGCCTCGACCTTTGTCCGTCCTAGAACTGCATACATATGGACCCGACCGCTACGACCACATGACCTACCAGACTGAGGACCACCTCTAGTACCCTAGGAACCACCCCTACTATTCTGTGAACTACCTCTAGCTGGTGGCACTGGAGCCTTGGGGGCCTGAACTAACTGATCATATCGCCTCGGGTGCTGTGCCATGGGACACTCTCTAGGAAAGTGGCCCACTTTGCCACACTCATAACAACCCCAACCCTATGTACTCCGCTGTGAAGACCTGGCTGAATCAGAATGACCACCACGACCTGTAGACCCTAAATGAGCACCTCATAGAGCAGGAACCATACTCTCGCTACTCTGACCCTCAGCAGTCTGTAATGCTGCCTGAAAAGGTTGGCTCGGTTGGAAATGCTGCTGGTGCTGACCCCTACCATAGTAGTCTCTGCCACAACCCTGCGAACCGCTGAAACTGCCCTGATGATGGGGCCTCTTATCGCTGCCCCTTTGGGCCTCGCAAAGTACACCCTCAATTGTATAGGCATGATCAACTACCTCCAGAAAAGACTAACCCAATGCTATCATACCCTTTGTAGCCAAGCAGAGATGCAAGGTCAAACCTTGAACAAACTTGCGTACTCTCTCATTCTCGGTGGGCAGAATCATAGTGGCATGTCTGGACAACTGATGGAACTGAACCTTGTACTCAGACACAGTCATGGAGCCCTTCTCCAACCCAGTAAACTCATCCATCAGACGCTCTCTCATGCTACGTGGTACATACTTCTCCAGAAAGGCTACGGAGAACTGATCCCAAGTAAGCGTAGGTGACCTGGCTGGTCTGCAGGAAACATATGACCTCCACCACAGTTTTGCTGGGCCATCCAGCTGAAACGTAGTGTAATCTACTCCATATGACTCGACGAACCCCAAATTATGTAACCTCTCCTGGCAGCTAGTCAAAAACTCATGTGCATCCTCCCTAGAAGCACCTGAAAACCTCGGAGGACCCAATCTTAAGAACCTACCAAGCATCTTCTGCTCCTTAGAATACATAACTAGCACGACTGAAAGAGGGGGAGCAACTGCAGGGACTGGTAATACCTCAAATATGGGAGCCACAGTAGCAAGCTGTGCTTCTGAACCCTGTGCCACTGCCTGAGCTGAAGTTTGAGCCTCACCTCAAACCTGGGAACCAATCGTAGTGCTCGGCGAAGCTACTGGTGGAGTCATACCCTCAAGGAACCCCAACAATCGAACCAAGGTGTCCTGCAATACTGGAGTAGCCACAAAACCTGCCAAATGCTGGACTGGATCCACATGCTCCAGCTTATAATGAACCTCATCCACTCTAATCTCAGGCTCTGGTGATGGTAGTTTATCCCGGGCCTGAGCTGGCACCATAGCTCGTGCCCTACTTCGACCTTTGGATCGACCTTTACCCCATACCTTAGTAGGGGCTCTAACTGTGGGCGTAGGCGCCTCATCCTCACCCACTGCAGATCTCATCCAAACCATCTGACAAAGAGTGAAACAAAGGTACCTAGAAGTTGATCAAGTCAAGAACGCACGACAAAGATTCAAACAAGACAATATATTTCCTAGAAATATCCTATAGCCTCTCCTAGATTGGATACGGATGTCATCACACCAATCCACGAGACTCTACTAGATACTTTGCTCTTGTACTAGCGAGACCGCTGAACATAGTGCTCTGAAACCACTATGTTACGACCTAAAACTGGGCCATGATGGCGTCTACATAACCCCCTAGTAGACAAGCCAAAACCCAATGATTATGGAAGATAGTAATAATGATTAAATTAGAAAATATAGAAAATATAATGAAAAGACAGGGCCAATAGCATATATACATACCAACGTACAAAATATACAAAAGATGGCCCTAAAGTGACCGAATAAAATAAACAACACGGGAACCAACTCAGACCTGGTGTCACTAGTACAAGAGCTACTAAGCAAGGAGTAGCTATACAACAGATTCTGTCTATCTAAAATACAAGAATATAGACAGAATATACAAGATAGAAAGCATGTAAAGTCTCAAAAAATCATCGGGAGCTCACCGCGATCCGAAGTGCAACAGGCCTCAAATGTCAGGAGGGTCAATGAGGGTGGCTCATACTAGGTGTTGCATCAGAAAAAGATGCAGAGTGTAGTATGAGTACCAAGACAACGGGTACTCAGTAGGTATCATAGGCCGATCGAGCACAGAAAGATAATATATAAATAATAGATACAGGAAAGTAATTAAAATTACAGGGATCCACCTAAATCTAGGTAAAAAGCCAAGCACATATCAATAATCCAACAAGGTGAAGAACAGACAATATCAAGTCAAATCTACAAACAATCCATGTTCCAAAGCAAATGTAATACGATGCACGATGATGCATGCGTGAATGCAAGAAAAATATAAACCCAGAATACCGCATCAGACTATGCATATAAATATGTGAAAGTAAAATATCCGGAATAACACATCGGGCTATGCATATATATATAAAAATGAAATACCTAGAATAATGCATCAAGAGTCAGGAATACCGCATCAGACTATAAAATATGCATAAAATAATATTTTTCCCATTTTCCTTCCAAAATCCGAAGTAATACTCAGTAATTTGTTTAAGTCCAAAAATTACCACAACCGTAGTAAAGCCTCCTTTCAAATAAAAATCCTTGAAAACCACCTCCATGTTGTACCAATGATATGCCATGAAATGTGAGTATGAAATATTCCCAAATAGAGAAAGATCACACACCATCAGGCAATACAGGGTAGAAATACCCTAAAAAACCAAGAGAACTGACCTGAAACTCCGTCCAAATCCAAGCCATGGCCTCGGGCCCACAGTTACATACAATGATAGAATAAAGCGGGTAAAACAGAACGTAAAAGCAGAAAACCACCAGAGTCTATATTCTACCTCTAAAGCCTCCTAAAAGCATACTAAGGATTCTATACTAGCCAAACAGATAAAGAAAGCTCCTAGGCTAAGGATAGCATAACAGTTCTAGACTAAAAACCTGAAATGGCCAATTAATGTGGTAACAGGATTTAAGCCTAAATTCTACCTAATATCCAACCTAACATTCCAGTAACACATAAATATATATAATCTAAATAAACTCAATCTAGAAGGTAAATTGTAACCTACCTCGAGGCCAAACTGCAAGAACGAACCATCACTCATGTGCCTTTCCCTTCCGAACTACCTCAGAAAGCTGCCAAACTATCAAGAAAATAATCTAGGTGTTAAGACGAGAAGAACAACATCCATATTGCTATACAGAAAATCAGGTCAGGAATCAGGTTAGAAAAATGACCCTCGGGGCTCGCGCAATGAAACAGAAAACAAATTCCACAATTATGCTCGCGGTGGGTTAAGGAACCCATGCCCAAAGTTTGGGCGCAAATGGAGCTCGTTTCGGGGCCCAAAACAGCCCCAAAGTACTACTAGTTCATGGGATCAAAATGAGAAAAGCTCAGAAATTAAGGCAGAAGGTTACCCCTAAAAAGAGAAGTACGCCGTGTAGGTGAGTTTCACGAACTCCAACTTGCAGCCCTAAGAA
Organism: Jaltomata sinuosa; assembly: GCA_003996215.1. Classification (NCBI taxonomy): domain Eukaryota; kingdom Viridiplantae; phylum Streptophyta; class Magnoliopsida; order Solanales; family Solanaceae; genus Jaltomata; species Jaltomata sinuosa. The sequence continues at coordinate 58,565 of QJPP01004409.1, forward strand.
TCAGATTTCTACAAGGGATGGCCCAACTTTTAGAATTAACAACAATGGAGTTTTAGCGGGAGGATTACAAGAATTAACACGAAAGGAGGAGAGGGGTAATGAGGGGACTTACCATATGAAGAACACTGAAGCAAGGGAGATGGAAATTTGAGCTTGGGAGCTCAGCTATGGAGTTGTTCGAAATTGTGAAGGAGAAACGAATTTGGAGTTTTTAAATAGATTTTAGGGGTCCTTTTTCGTGATCATAAAGGACCTCACGTGTTCACAGAGAATAGCTGGCCTGACCATCGCGATCGCGACGGTCCAGCCCATGTTTGCGAAGAGAAATGTTGAGCCAGGTCCCAGCTGGCTTCATCACGAACGCGACGAGCAACCTTCACGATCGCGATGGTCAAGAAACTAGACCATCACAAATGCGATGGAAGCTCCATGATCGCGAAGACCAAAATGATCTGCAACAATATTGCAGCAACCAACAATTCCACCAAGGCTAAAAGTTCATCCGACGGACCCTCGAGATTCATTCGGAACCCCGTGAACATAAACGAACCATGCTACCCTATCAAAAAAGGCATTCTGGACTCAATGGAATCAATGAAACTCCCAACAGAGATCGTTTTAATAAAAATTGGACCCCGCTCCCAAAACTAACTCGGAACTCAAAACCTAAAAATAAGTCCAGAAGCCCCGGGACCTGAACCAAAGGTCCCCCTAGCCCAAAGTAAATATTCTGAAGCTTACAACACTGATGGAATTTCCATCGGAGACTGTCTTCTCTGAATGTTGACCAAAGTCAACCCTACCAACCAAACTGACTTGAAAACCCACAAAGCAACACAAAACCAAACCAAAAGAACTCAGAACCAGACCAATGGTCCCACTAGACCAAAATCCCTATTTCGGAGCCAACAAAACTGTCAAAATTTGATTCTGAGCATGTTTATCAAGAAAGTTGACCAAAGTCAAAGATTTTCCAAGTTCAAGTTCTAAAATAGAGAAATGGTCATAACGACCTAATGAATGGCCCAAGCACTAAACCGTCAGTCCTGGTAAGTTATAAATGATCTGTAGCCACTGAGGAAAAGCTTGAAACATAGAAAAATCATGGAAAATGGAAAATGACCTGGAGGGTCATCATAGTAAAGCTGAAAAAGTTTTCAAAACTTTAAAAAGTAAAAAAATAGTCGTTGAGTCGGAGTAAAAAATGAAAAGTATGGCCAAGATTGAGAGATATGAGGACAGTAGTACCCACGAGAGTGAGGATGTTGAGTTTAGAAAAGAGGAGAGTGAAAGAGAGAGTGAAGGGGAAAGTGAAGGAGAAAGTGGTGATAGTTGAGATGTAGATGGAGATGGAGATGATGATCCCCTATCCTTGCCAATTTATGTAAGATATATCTCTGTTGAGTTTTATGACCTAGCTAAGTGATTGAATGATTTAGGTTCTTTTCCAGTAAATATTTATGTGAGAGCAAGGATGGCTATTTATCGGGATTTTAGGAAAACTCTAGTTGAGCAAAAGCTCTTTGTTGATTTTAAGAAAACCTATTTTAGACACTTGATACATTTGTTGAAGCATTTTAAATTCAATGGACAGATGGTCCATTATATGTTGCTGCGACATTTCAAGAATAACAAAAAGTTGCATGAGATTTGGTTTTGTGTGAATGATAAGCCAACTTGTTTTAGCTTAAAGAAATTTGCTTTGATTACAGGGCTGAATTGTTCAGCATACCCCCATGAATCAAAAATGAATAAAGTCCTCCAAAATGGTGAAAGTTTTTATTTCAAGGTGATCAAGAACAAGAACATCACTGTTGCAAGGTTGATAAGCTTGATCAAAGGTAATCGGTTGAATAACGAGAAAATGTTAAAGTGTGCTTTAGTTTGGTTCATGCACTCGATGCTGCTGAAATGATTCATCGACGAAGGTGGATTCAAACCACATCAAGATGGCGGCTGATTCAGATTTCTTCAAAAGTTGTCCATGGGGAAAAGAGTCATTTGGGCTAATATTGAGATATTTGAATAAGAAGATTGATTTGAAAAAGCAAACAAAAACTTTTAATAAGAAGAATAATGCATCATACACTTTATACGGCTTTCCCTGGGCATTCCTGGTACTTATTATCTACCATCTTATTGATTTATTATAGACTTTTGCCTATTTATGCAGTAATATATAGACTCTATATATTTATTTATCCTTCTATTGATTACAGGTTTGGATATATGAGGCTTTTCCTCATCTTGGAAAGTATGCCGAAAAGTCACTGAATTCTCCTTTGCCCATTCCTTGTTTACTTAGATGGTACACATTGAAGAGCGATAACATAACGGAAGGAGACCCATTTAAGTATAGAGAAAAGAGTACAAAGGTAAAACTTTATTTGTTATTATATAATAATATTTTTAAACTAGTGAATGTCTTGTAATTTCTATATTTCTTTTTTGTAGATTGTGCACCCATACCTTACCTCTACTATTCATGAGATAAATCAAACCTACATGAAAACATTTAAGCCATACACGGACGAAGTTAAGAATACATTTATTGATGCTTTGAAGATGGAGTTTAAAGGCGTGACAATCCTTACTTCATCAGTAGAGGTTGTGGACAACGACAAAGATTTGGGTGGTCACAATCATGTCCCAAGTACAGCACGTGCTTGTGATCTTGCTAGTTCTAGTGGACAGAAAACTATACTGGGCACTTCTAATGATGAAGATCTTCTTAAGCATATTGTTTTGCTCTAGAAATCTGTGTTGAATATTACTTCTTATGTTAGCGAGGAGAGGTTGAGGAGAATTGAGAAGAACAAGAAGAAGCAACAAGAGCAAGGTAAACTAGTTTATTTTTTATTCTTCCTAATTAATTTACTTGTATAATTTTTCTGATCCTTGCAAAATAATGCAGTTGTGCATGTTGACAGTCCCCCTTGTATCCGACGTCAAGCAAACCTTGAAGAACTTTAAGTCATAGTGACTGACCTTGCAGCAACAGATGAAGAAATGGAACAAGAGAAGAAAGAAGAAGAAGAAGAAGAAAGAAAAAAAGAAGGAGAAGTTAGGAGATGAAGAAGATAAGAAAGAAGAAGAAGAAGAAGAAAATGAGAAGATGGCAACTGATGAAGAAGAAGAAAAGGAGGAGAAATCAGAAGAAGAAGAAGAAGAAGAAGAAAAGGAGGAGAAATCAGAAGAAGATGAAGAAGAAGAAGAAGAAGAGAAAAAAGAAAGGCAGTTAAAGAAGAAGAAGAGAAAAAAGAGAAGGCAGTTGAAGAAGAAGAAGAGAATGTACAAGAAGAGGAGAAGAAATCATCATCATCATCATCATCATCATCATCATCATCATCATCATCATCATCATCATCATCATCATCATCATCATCAGAAGAAGAAGAAGAAGAAGAAGAAGAAGAAGAAGAAGAAGAAGAAGAAGAAGAAGAAGAAGAAGAAGAAGAAGAAGAAGAGAAAGAAAATGAGAAAAAACCAGAAGAAGAAGAAGAGAATACAAAAGAAGACAGTGATGAAAATGAAGTGGATGTCATGGGTATTGTTGAGGAACTCAATGGTGTCAGCCAAAATAATTGAGGGCTTATTTTTTAAACAATTTATTAAATATTTTCTTGTTTTTAATGGTTTAGTTTTTTCTGGATAATTGGATAACATATATTTGGTAACTCAATGATGACAGATAATTTTGCTCTTTATGAAAGTTTTCTGGATTTGGAAATCTTGTGTGTTGTGTTACTACATTGTCTTATAGCTGATATAGTTGATGGCTTTTATTATAGAAGGTCTTCTTAATTATTTATAGAGTGCTATCATTTGTTGTCATAGTTTATAGAGGTCGATGATAAATAATATAGAAGTCATTCTCTATTATTTATAGACTGCACCCATGATTGATTTAAGAAACCATACATCATTTATTCAGTCCCACTACATCCCTATTACACCTTTCCAAAAAGCCAACACCAACAACAAATCATACAACAAATATTTTAGGCCATTATCTTTTTCTTCGGCTAAAATCAACCTTTGTTTTAGTTGATCCCTCTCAATTTTGGTTTTTTTTAGCAATCCTTTCAAGTGATCTCTTTGCTCTTCGAATTCTTTGATCAATGTCATTAGCAAATTGCTATTTTCTTCGAATTCTCGAAGCCTTTGTAGTATTTAAAATTTGATAATGTTTTTAAAATTTGATGTCGATGGACTGCTCGTCGGTGATTCATCATCTACAAACTACTTAATAAAAGAGCATCCGTCATTATCCTAGACAAGAAAAACAAATAATTAGATAAATTTACTTAGATAAATAAAAAAAATTGAAATCACATATATATAAGTACTTACCCTCCCAACTGCACAGTTAAAAATATCTCGACCTCGGTTCGAATCAGTACGTGACGTCCTCAAGATAGCTGGATTACCACAATGACAAATGTAAGACTTTTTTGCATGGGATGTTTGAGATGCTTGAGACATTCTAGTTGTTTAAAATTGAATAAAAAATGAAAGCAAAAAAATGAGGGAGTTAAAACAAGGATTGCCTTCCTTTTTATATAAAAAAAGTCAGATATTACCATTGGGTATGATTTGACTTGTACTTTATTATCGTTGTAAAAAGTGGATATGTAATTTTTTTTACTGTTGTACATCATTCATAGACCATAAATATAATCGATGATTTCCCATGTTGTTGGTAGATGATGGACCGTATCGATCGACACTCCATCATTTATAAGGTATATGTGGATTGGTGCAATGATAAAAAAATATTAGTATATAGCAAAAAAAAAGCAGATAACTAAATAAATTATATTATATCGAGGACCATCGATTGAGTCGACTAAAAATTCTAGACTGAACGCGCTTTGTCAATAATATACTGAATGAGTTTATAGTCCTTACTAGCATATTGTCAAAAAAAAGAAATAATTAATTAATAAAAAATAAATAATTGAAATTTGCACAATTAAATGAGCTTAAACAAATCATATGATCATATAAGTGTCTACGTAAATTAAGGACGATGATCAGAGATGTATGAGGATGAGTTGTGGTGTTTAAACTCATTTAATTGTGTAAATATCAATTATTATTTCTTTACTAATTAATTATTCTCTCTTTTAAAATTTTACTAGTTATGGTCTATACATAGGTATCCTAATCTAGTAGGTTTATTATGGATGAAGATCTTAGTATAGGCGAGACTGTAGCAGGTCGAAGACCAAACTATGTATAGTTTCGCCTATACTAAGACCTTCATCCATAATAAACCTACTAAATTAGGATACCTATGTATAGACCATAACAAGTAGAATTTTAAAAGAGAGAATAATTAATTAGTAAAGAAATAATAATTGATATTTACACAATTAAATGAGTTTAAACAAGTCATATGATCATATAATAATCCACATAAATTGGAGACGACGATTAGAGATGTATGAGGATGAGTTGTGGTTGAACAAATGAAATCCTCACATAACTTACTCTGATCACTGTTCTCAATTTACATGGACTCTTATATGATCATATGACTTGTTTAAACTCATTTAATTGTGTAAATTTCAATAATTTATTTTTTATTAATTAATATATATATATATTTTTTGCTAATATGCTAGTAAGGGCTATAAACTCATACGGTATATTATTGACAAAGCATGCAGTCTAGGATTTTTAGTTGACCCAATCGATGGTCCTCAATATAATATAATTTATTTAGTTATTTTGTTTTGCTATATACTAATGTTTTTTTACTATTGCACCAACCCGTATACTAGAATCCATCGATTATATAGACTATCTAGCATGGATAATGGTCTCAGTCAAGCGTAGTCCCTATAGATCGCTTAATTTGTTTAGTATAAATTCATCTAATCGATGTTACACTAGATTCATTATCTATGACAATATATAAATTGCTAACAGATGAAAAATTCAAAAATAATAAAATGGCAACAATATGTAGAAAACTGAAATTGGTTGTATTCATTTGTTCATTGCTACATATTTAACATAATATCAACACCAACTTGGGCAAAAAGGGCAAAAGGAAGAAGCTTTCATCTAACAAAATCCTTAACTATGAAAGCTTTTTTGCAATGAACTAGAAATACAACAATCAAACATAAAAATAAAATCTAAACTAAGGAGATGGTGGGGGTGAACAAGTTGCTGGGCTCCAGACTCAGCCTCTCCACGATTGCCCATAAAAAATGGGTGATACATCAGAGTTCCTAGTTGAGGTATTCGCGGTCCTGACCTAGATAATAAAAGAGATGGTCCAGGTCATTGCGCATGAGGAGGAGGTCGGAGGGAGATCCTTCTAGCCATTGCTGCTGTTTTTTTGAAATTGAGTGTTGAAGAAGATGAGAATTTAGGATTTTGGTGGAGTAGATGGGTGTTTAAATAGACCATATAGAAGTCCTTTGATATGCTCACTCGATAGTTGGTCTACACGTATAGGAATGAAAGTAGAGTAGGTAGTGTTTATCCAATCGGCGTAGCTGTGAATTAATATGAAGCAGCTTTTTTGAGGCATCATAATTACCTGATAATCCATCTCATCGGTTAAATAATTAGGGTTTGCCAATAGACTCACAAGATAATCGATAATATATTATGTAGTAATTAGTGCATAAATCGAATAGACAATATGCATAATGTATGCTATATTTTAGTCTATAGATTATAGAAATAGAGCAAAATCGATAAAACTGACATGACATTAGTTAGACCAAACTACAGCAGTCTCAAAATACATACATTAGCTTGAGTTACAAAAACAAAGTGGGAAGAGCCTTGCATAGTGAACATTTGTTCCTCCTCTTGGTCTTGAAAGTCTCGCCGATGCCCTTAACACGTTTCCTTCTCTTCCTTTCGAGCTTGGTATCGACAAGGGGTGGAAGAATATTCACGTCTAACAATTCATGTGGCACACACTATTCAGACTCTAAAGGGACAACATTAATTGATTTCGAGTACGCAAGAAGGTAGGATTCGACTTTATACACAAGCGAAGAGTACTCGTAGATGCTCAAACCATAATCATCACCATACTTTGATCTCAAAGAGGCCATCACGTGAGTGCACGATATTTTGACCAAGTCATATTTTCTACAAGAGCATGACTTTTCAGTAGGCTCACTTTGGTAGTAGAACCCGTGCCAAACACGGCGAATTGGTTGCCATCCCCATTTACGTTCTTCATGTAGAAGGAGTCGCCCTCGCTCATATTCTCCCTTGCTATCTTTTCAGTGGAAGGCACCACTTTTTTCTCCCTGTTATTGAGGGCCTATGCATGCCTCTCCCTGAACTTCTTACCAAATCTCTTAGCAATCGAATTGAATATGGATGCCATAGGGTACTCCCTTTCGTCTTTCAATAGAGCGTTGAGCGACTTGGTAATATTTGTGGTCATCACATCATACCTATTGTTGGGAAAATATGTCCTGCTCCACTTCTCAAAACCAAGTTAATGCTCGAGGACAAAGGCTTTCTCAGGACAAAAGTTCTTGAATTCTGCAAAATGATTGCTAAACTCCTCAAAAGAATATGCCTTTGTCGCGTAGTAATATAGATAGAGGTAATCTCCACATTGGTGATTTACACAAAGATTTTCACCAAGGTGCCTCATGCAGTACCCGTGATGAGCGTGATTGTAAACCCTCGCAAAGCCATTGGCGATGCTCTTGTGCCTATCAGAGATAAAGCACAAATCTGGTCCATCGACCACTATAAATTTCAGTTTCTCAAAAAAGAATATCCAAGATGCATCGTTCTCTTTGTCCACAACACAAAAGGCAATTGGATAGACGTGGTTCTCCGTATCCTGTGCGACCGCTCTGTGCAGCACGCCATCGTACTTACCAGGTAAATGAGTGTCGTCGACCGCAATAACCTTTCTCATGTGGGCGAATCCCCAAATGCAAGTGCCCAAGGCTAAAAAGTAGTACATGAACCTATAATTATCCTTGTTTACCAAGATGGAATAGGTAGAGCCAGCGTTAAGAGTGTCGATCATGTTGGAAAAAGCTAGCAAGCACGAATACCCATGCTCTGGTGTCCCTCGAATCATTTGCTTGGCGATCACACCTCCCATCCAACATTTTCAATAACTTGGACTACAATGAAATTCCTTGAAAATAATTCTCTGAATCTCTTTAGTGTTTGGACCCTTGCCATTGCGATACATATTAAGACAAAGCGACGCAATGACTTTGATCGATATTTTCTTATTGCTGCGCATAACATGTTCGACACTGCAAGTATGATTGCCAACGTATTTGAAGATGGAAAATCTTCTCGAGCATTCATACTTTCTCGCCCGCAGCATCCAGGCACAACCAAGGGATACACATTTCACCTTGAACCATTTACTATAACTCTTCAATGTAGCATAAACAAAATAATTCCTTGCTGATGTGTCACGACCTAATTTCTCGGTCATGATGACACCTACAACACCCCAGTAGGCAAACCAATTCCCATAGCCGAAACAATTAGTAATGGGCTACCATCTAACAATTTAGCGGAGGAATGATAAATAAGAGGAAGCAAGGGAAATAAGCTGAAGAAAGTAGATACAGGAATATATATATACATCTGCGGAAGCTAAACCAAAACCCCAAAATCTGGTATCATAGTATAGAGCCAAAACTATATATAAGGAGTACAAAGGATCCAAAATAATATATATAGATGTCTCTAAGTAGTAATAGAGTACATGATATAAAAGATAACTAAAATCTAACCTCCGATCGCCAAGACTCACCCTCAGTCTGAAATATCTCAAAAATAGCTCCTCCCACGAGTCTCCAATGAGCTAACATCAATAGCCCACACTAGGATCTACACCATAAGATGCAGAGTGTAGTATGAGCACCAACTACAAAGCAACCGGTGCCCAGTAGGTATCATAAGACGACTGGGCATATATAAGATAAAAGAGCAGTAATAAGCAGAATAGAAAATGACTAGTCACAGAAGGCAACAAAGAAGTACACAGTAGCTAGCACAGAAAGAATACAAGCAGGAACAATACATATGTCTAGCTAAAAGAATACACATCATAGGCGAAAGAAAGAAACACGTACCTGGGATCCTCGCAACAACAAGTATACAAAGAAGAGTTAACAAAATAGGAGGTATACCGGTAACCTTAACAAATAGAGAAGGAGAGGAAGAAAATAGTAAACATGTTCAAATACAATGACGGTAACCTAACTAAGCATGCAATCTCAAGTCAAGAATTCAACAACTGGAAGCCCAAGTTTACCCTTAACAATGTCCAAATTCATAAGAATCACAATAGGAACCAATAAAGAGAAATAGTAACTATAAGTCTACCTACAGTCCCACGGGCGCCCATACATCCAAGGAACACAAACAAGTGAATATAAGCCCTCTGACATCCTATACTACCCGAGCGTACAATCAACAAATAGCAAACAAGGGTGGAACCTCACACAAATAAATGGTATGACATGCCATGCTAAGCCAAGAGTGATAGTAGTACCTTATGTGACCCGCTTCCGGCATCCTATAAGTCCCAGAAGATAGGATCCATGGAAGGCCACAACCATATACCTCTACAACACAGTATACCCCTCTCCGGCACTCACATCACGTAGCCCCTATTCCAGAATGATAAGGTTCATGGAAGCCCCCGACCAACATACTAGATTCCCCATAATCTCAAAAATCCTCAAGTAAAGCTGCCCGAAGAGTATCCAGGTCTAAATCAGTAAGTCAAATAGTCCTAGCGTATGGCCCCACCGAGTCTAGCATCACCCAGGAGGTTGTAGTAAAACAAGTCTAGCGCTCGACCCCGCCGAGTCTAGTATAAGTGGAAATAGTGATAAAACATCCTTTAACTTCCCCTTACCCCAAGAAGACCCATTAAAATGGTACCAAACCCTCTTTCAATCATTTTTACCAAAAATAGGCCCCATAGGCCATGCAAGGTTTAAAAATTCAGCAATAGTAGGCCCAAAGCCAAAACCATAGTAAAATCATGAAGAAAATCCTTTTATATACATGATAATGGAATGCTCAATCACAATCAATAGCCTAACGGCCACAATCAACCTATCGACCCTGCACAGGCTCCAATCATTCTACAACACAGATAGCCAGCTCTATAACAATAATAACAATGTTCGAGACTCACGAACTTCCCCAATTTCCCACCATCTATGTTTCAGAGTCAATATAAGGCCTCACAGGACCACCGTGGTGAATTTAGGAACTCATGCTCAAAATTTGAGCGCAAATGGAGTTCGTTTCGGGGCTCAAAACAGCTCCGAAGTACTACTAATTCATGAGAACAAAAGTGGAGAATTGCGATTTTCAAAGGCGGAAACATATCAATTTGGAAGCAAGAATCGACCACGGACCGTAACTACAACTACCACGAATAATCAAGCATGCCAATGCAGCTTTAACCCAATTAAAATGAAGCTTGTAAGAGCCTCAACCATGGAGCTTTTTGGGCTTGAAGAAGAAGACACTTAACAACAATAAAGGAGCGAGATTAACGATTATTTGGAGAATTTCCACGAGCCCACACTATTCTTGAGTAATTAGAGTTGATAAAAAAGAAGTTGGAGTTGAAAGAAGTGAAAGAAATAAGCTGAAAATCATGAAAAACAAGAATTTAAAGAATGAAATTTGTGGAAATTAACGAAAGTTAACAAGAGATTTTACCTATTCACGAGGCCAAGCACCCGGATCAGCAACAATTATTCCTCCAAGTTATGGGTAAGAGAAGGTGAAGATTTAAAGGAATTTGGTGTAAAAATGGTGGAGAAAATGAGTTGGGAAGATGAGAGAAAAAACTAAAAATAAAGCTACCAACAGCTATTTAAAGCTGGCCCGCAATAGAAAAATCAGCAATTATTTAAACTTCTACGGGGAATTTTGGGAATAATCGAAACCCGATACTCATAAACCAATAGAGCTTTTTGAGTGAAAACGACATTCTTAACTCAATAGAATCAACGAATGTACCAACGGAGATCGTTTTAAGGAAAAGTGGGCCCCATGCCCAAAACTAACTCAGAACTCAATACCCTAAAACAAGTTCGGAAGCCCCGGGACCCAAACCAAAGGTTCCCCTAGCCCAAAGTCAACATTCCGGGGCTAATAGCACGGATGGAATTTCCATCCAAGGCCGTCTTCTCCAAATGTTGACCAAAGTCAAACTTTTAAGTTCAACTTAGCTAAAACACAAAAACCCAGACAAAACTAAATCGAAAGCTCCGAGAACGACCTAGGGTCCATCTAGACCAAAATCCATGCTCTGGAGCTAATGGAACTGTCAAAATTCAATTTCGAGCACGTTTACCAAGAATATTGACTAAAGTTTATGATATTCTAAGTTAAGCTGAAACGACCAAATGAACGACCAAGGCACCGAACCACCAGTCCCAGCAAGTCATAAATGACTTGGGCCGCTACAGGAAAGCTCTAGCAGTACAAAAAAGGCGTAAATACAAAAATAACTGGAAGGATCATTACATCATCCACTACTAAAAAGGACTTTCATCCTTGAAAGTCAAGAAGAAAGAGGTACCAGAAGGCTCAAACAGCTGCAGGTAGCCTCCTCGACTGGACGATGCCTCCACTGAACTTTTACAACAGGAATCTCCCTAGACCTCAACCTCTTCACTTCTCTGGCTAATCTAGCAACTGGCTCCTCGACAAAGGACAAGCTCTAATCCAACTGAACCGACTCCCAATGAAACACATGAGACTCATATGGAACATATCGTCTCAACATCAAAACATGAAACACCGGATGCATAGATGAAAACATTAGAGGTAAGGCTAACTGATAGGCAATACTACAAACTCTCTGGAGGATCTCAAACGGCCCAATATACCTGGGGCTAAGCTTGCCCTGCTGAAGAAATCTCATCATGCCCTTCATAGGTGACACATGGAGGAATACCAAATCACCAATGCTGAACTCCATGGTACAAAGTCTACAATCAGCGTAGCTCTTCTGCCTACTCTGAGAAGCTCAAAGTCTATCCTGAATCACCCTAACTCTGTCTATGGAGTCCCAAAGTAAATCAATACACTGTGGCCTGGACTCCAATCTGTCAAACCAACCAACCGGTGATCTGCAACGCCTACCATATAATGCCTCGAAGGGTGCCATGTCAATGCTAGAATGGAAGCTATTATTATATGCAAACTCGGCCAAAGGCACAAACTGATCCCAAGAACCTCCAAAATCAAAAACACAAACTCGAAGCATGTCCTCCAGGACCTAGATAGTCCTCTCGGACTGGCCATCTGTCTGAGGGTGGAAAGCAGTACTAAGTTGAACATCTGTACCTAAATCTCCCTGAATAGCTCTCTAAAACTGAGATGTGAGCTGAGTTTCATGGTCTAAAATAATAGAAGCTGGGATCCTGTGCAATCGAACAACCTCACGAATATATATTTGAGCTAACCTCTCGGCACTCTAAGAAGTTTGAACCAACAAGAAATGGGCTGACTTAGTTAGCCGATTCACAACCACCCAAATGGAATAAAAACCCGTAGAGGTACGAGGCAAACCAACCATGAAATACATAGTAATCCCTTCCCACTTCCACTCAGGAATGGGAAGTCACTGCATCAACCCACCAGGTCTCATGTGCTCTAACTTCACTTGCTGACAGTTCAAGCACTAAGACACAAACTCTGCTACATCTGGCTTCATATTACTCCACAAGTAAAGTTGTCTCAAGTCTCTATACATCTTCGCCGCACCAGGATGAATGGAGTATCTAGAATAATGTGCCTCATGGAGTATCAACTGCATCAAATCATCAACCCTCGGAACACAAAGTCGACCACTAAACCTGAAAACCCCATCTGAATCTAGAGTAGCCCGACTGGCCTCACCCCAAATAACCTAATCTCAAAGGTCACACAACTGCTGATCCTCAAACTGATGGCTCTACATCTGATCAACAAGAGTAGACCGAACCTCAACACTGGCAAAACTTGACTGGGATCTGACAAATCAAGCCTAACCAAGCGGTTAGCCAAGGACAGGATGTCCAAGGCCAATGGTTGCTCAGAAGCTAAAAGTGAAGCTAGGCTGCCCATACTCACTGCCTTCCGACTCAAGGAATCTGCTACCATATTTGCCTTGCCCGGATGGTATAAAATAGTGAAATCATAGTCCTTCAACAACTCAATCCATCTCATCTGCATCAATTTCAGCTCTTGCTGACTCGTAATATACTGAAGGCTACGGTGATTGGTGAATATCTCATAATGAACTTTATATAAGTAGTGCCTCCAGATCTTGAGCACAAAACTATTGATGCCAACTCCAAATCATGGGTGGGGTAGTTGCGCTCGTGAGCATTCAGCTTCCTCGATGCATATAAAATCACACGACCCTACTGTACTAACACACAACTAAGACCAACCCAGAAGCATCATAATACATGGAGAAACTTTGACCTTCAACCGACAAAGTAAATACAAGAGTTGAAGTCAACAAGGCCTTAAGCCTCTGGAAGCTATCCTCGCACTGATCTGACCATTGAAATGGGACATCCTTCCTAGCCAGCCTAGTCAAAGGTTCTGCTATGGAAGAAAACCTCTCTACGAACCGTCTATAGTACCGCGGCTAACCCAATAAAGCTGCAAACCTTTGTAGGAGTAGTAGGTCTAGGCCAATCACAGACAGCTGAAATCTTACTCGGATCTACTCTAATCCCATCCTTCAACACCAGGTGTCCTAGGAATGCAACTGACTCAAGCCAAAACTCATACTTTGAGAACTTGGCATAAAGCTGATGATCTCTCAAAGTCTGGAGCATAATCCTCAAGTGCTGCTCATGCTCATCTCTAACTCCACGAGTATATCAGAATGTCGTCTATGAAGACTATCACAAAGTCCAAATATGAGCTAAGCACCCTGTGCATCAGATCCATAAAAGCTGCGGGGGAATTAGTCAACCCAAAAAACATCACCAGGAACTCATAATGGCTGTAACGTGTCTTGGATGCTATTTTAGGGATGTCCTCCACCCTAATCCTTAACTGATGGTAGCCTGACCTCAAATCTATTTTTGAAAACATGGTTGAACCCTGGAGCTGATCAAACAAATCATCAATACGCGGCATCAGATACCCATTCCTCATAGTAACCCTATTTAGCTGCCGATAATCAATACACATCCGCATCGACCCTTCCTTCTTCTTAACAAATAAAATAGGATCACCCCAAGATGACACACTCGGTCTAATAAACCCTTTAGCTAACAAATCCTGGAGCTACTCGTTAAGCTCTCTCAACTCAGCAGGAGCCATATGGTAGGGAGAAATAGAAATAGGCCTGTTGCCTGGCTCTAACTCAATAGCGAAATCAATATCTCTCTCAGGTGGAAGGCCTGGCAGGTCGGTAAGGAAAACATCTAGGAAGTCTCTAACCATAGGACCGACCTCAGGGGAAGAAGGGTCGGCACTAGCATATCAGACATATGCTAAGTAAGCCAAACACCCTCACAAAATCAACTTCCTATATCGAAGATAAGAGATGATCCCAGACGGCGCACAACTAATAGAACCCTTCCACACAACCAGGGATACACCAGGTACGGTGATGGTAACAGTCTTGGCATAACAATCCAAAACCACACGATGAGGGGATAACCATTCCATGCCCAGTATCACATTAAAATATAACATATCAAGTATCATCAAATCACTCCAAGTCTCCAAATCACCAAAAGATATCATGCAAGATCTCACAATTTGATCCACTACTAAAGAATCTCCTACTAGGGTCAAAACAGAAATAGGAACAGATAATGGCTCACTAGCCAACCCCAAATAAGGGACAATGTAGGTAGATATGTATGAACATATATATCTAGGATCAAATAAAGCACAGCTGGTCGATAGCATACATAAATCGTACATGTGATCACAGCATCCGAGGCCTCTACCTACGATCTCCCAGGGACTGCATAGAACTGATGGCGACCACCACCTGACCGACCTCCATTCCTACCACTTATCCTACCTCGTGGGCCACCACCTCTACCCTGACCACAACCTTCTTAAGCCAGTGGCTGAACTGAGCGAATAGGCTGAGCTGGTGAAGCGGCTGGATGAACTGTACCCCGTTGGGGGAAATCTCTAGAAAAATGACCACTAAATCCACACTCATAGCAGGTTGTACCTCATTGGGGACAATCTCTGGCAAAATGACCGCTGACTCCACACTCATATCAAGGCCCTGACGGCTCACCCTGCCAAGATGAACCCGCTGAACCTATGTGGCCACCTCGGCCTGATGCCCTAGAAGTAGTACCTCTCAAAGACTGACCACTGTGACCACACTGACTGCTCTGACCCTGCTCAAACTGAGAACTAGAAGGCTGAAGTAAAGCTTGAACGGGTCGACTAGACTGACCTTGGTGCCTCTGTGGCTGATGAACTTGGTCCCACTGGCCTAAATCCCTACCACTATAATGAGAACCACTATAGCTACCCTTATGTCGAGGCCTCTTATATCTGGCCTCAGTGTCATGACGACGCAAATCCTCTTTAGTACAGGAATAGTCCGCAATAGCCTTGAATGACTGACCACTAGCAACTAATATATCTACAGGCTCTCTAAGCTCTCTCCGTATCTCCCAAACAAATCTACAGACTCTGTCAGACTCAGTAGGCATAATCATGGCCCCAAATGGAGCAAGCTAATGGAAATAGGTCTCGTACTCTGAGATGGTAATGGTATCCTGAGTAAGTCTGTTGAACTCCTTTCTCCACCTTTCTCTGTCTCTCTGGGGTAAGAACTTGTCCATAAAGGCCTCATAAAACTTGGACCATGTCAAAGGAGGTGACTATGATGGTCTTCAAGTAACCTGGGCCCTCCACCATAACTTTGCTGGGCCCTCTAGCTGATATATAGTATTGTCAACCCCGTGAGTCTCCAACAACCCCAAATGGTGCAGCATCTCCTCACAAGTAGTAATAAAGTCATGGGGGTCCTTCCCAGAAGTACCAGCAAACCTCAGAGGTGCCAATCTCAAGAATCTACTGAACGTCTTCTTCTCTGTCTCTGTCATAGCTGGGCGAGAAGAAAGAGGCTGTGCAACTGATGGGATCGGAATAACCTCGGCATAGAGAGCCACAGTAATAGGTTGCTCTCTTAAACTTGGTGCACCCAGGGCTTCCCCCTGAGCGGATGTTTGTGCTGCCTCAGAAGGCTGCTCTCCAATCATACCCAATAACTGTAATAGTAAGCCCCAAATATCTGAATATGGAGCTGGGACTGAAGCTGGCACCAGAGCTGGTGGTACCTGGACTGCCACCTGGTCCACATGCTTCTCAGGAGCAAAATCTGTCTCATGATCATACTGGTTCTCTATCTCAACTCTAGCAGTTGTCGCTGTTCGGGGACGTCCTCGACCCTTACCTCTATGACCTACTCGGCACCTAGCTGGAGTCGGAGGCTTATCTTTGCCTGACGCTGATGATCTCGTATGAGCCATCTGCAGAAGAATGAACAAGAACAAATGAGATTTCAAGAAACTCCCAAGAATTATGCATGATACAAAAGCAAATAAGAGAGTCATATTTCCTAAGATATCACTATAGCCTCCCAAAGATTGAGTACGGTCATCTTTGCCCTGATCCGTAAGACTCTACTAGACATTGGCTCCTATACCGATGATACCGGTGAACCTAGGCTCTGATACAAAGTTGTCACGACCTGATTTCTTGGTCATGATGGCACCTACAACCCCCAAGTAGGTGAACCAATCCCTGTAGTCTGGAACAGTTAGTAATGGGCTACCATCTAACACTTTAGTGGAGGAATGATACAAATAAGCGAAAGCAAGGGAAATAAGCTGAAGAAAGTAGATACAGGAATATATATACATCTGCGGAAGCTAAACCAAAATCCCAAAACCTGGTATCATAGTATAGATCCAGAACTATATATAAGGAGTACAAAGGATCCAAAACAATATATACAGATGTCTCTGAGTAGTAATAGAGTACATGATATAAAAGATAACTGAAAGCTGAGATCTAGTCGCCAAGAGCTCACTTTCAGTCTGAAATATCTCAAAAATAGCTCCTCGCACGAGTCTCCAATGAGCTAACGGCAATGGCCCATGCTAGGATCTGCATAAGAAGATACAAAGTATAGTATGAGCACCAATTATAAAGCAACCATTACCCAGTAGGTATCATTGACCGATTGGGAAAATATAAGATAAAAGAGCAGTAATAAGCAGAATAGAAAACAACTAGTCACAAAAGGCAATGAAGAAGTACACGAAAGCTAGCACAGAAGGAATACAAGCAGGAACAATACATATGGATAGCTAAAAGAATACATATCGAAGGTGAAAGAAAGAAACACGTACCCTGGATCCTCACAATAACAAGTATACAAAGAAGAGTTTAGAAAATAGGCGGCAGACCGGTAACCTCAATGAATAGAGAAGGAGAGGAAGAAAATAGTAAACATGTTCAAATACAATGAACGATAACCCAACTAAGCATGCAATCTCAAGTCAAGAATTCAACTACTGGAAGCCCAAGTTTAACCTTAACAATATCCAAAGTCATAAGAACTACAATAGAAACCAATAGAGCAAAATAGTAACAATAAGTCTACCTATATTCCCATGGTCGCCCATACACCCAAGGAACATAAACAAGTGAAGACAAACCCTCTGGCATCCCATACTACCGGAGGGGACAATCAACAAATAACAAACAAGGAAGAAACCTCACATAAATGAATGGTATAACATGCCATGCTAAGCCAAGAGTGATAGTAGTACCATATGTTACCCTCTTCCGGTGTCCTATAAGTCCCAGAAGACAGGATTCATAGAAGGTCACACCCGTATACCTCTACTATGTTGTATACCCTCCCTCCAGCACTCATAGTATGTAGCCCCTAGTCTGGAATGGAAAGGTCCATGGAGGCCCCCGACCAACATACTAGATGCCTTACAATCTCAAAAATCCCCAAGTAAAGCTTCCCGAGAGTATCCAGGTCTAAATTAGTAAGTCAAATAGTCCTAGCACATGGCCTCGCCGAGTCTAGCGTTACCTCAGAAGTTGTAGTAAAACAAGTCTAGAGCTCGACCCCCTCGAGTCTAGTATAATGTAATGACCGGGTCCGTTATTATAGGTAAACTTTTCATGCCAAGTTTTAGAGTTAGAAAACTCTGAGTTTGGGAGTTTGAAATTCTGGGCTATACTAGCCTCGACTGGTTTTGGAGTGAAGTATAGTCTAGGTAAATCTGGGTGAGGATTGGGTTAGTTGTCATGATTTGAGCTAGTTTTCTATGTAGCCAAGACATAAAGGAGTCCGAGGGACTTTTCAGAATCAAATTCGGGTAAGCAGAACTTATGGAATTGAGGTTGATGTGAAAAGGTTATTTCGGAACGCGTAATTCAATTTCGAGCACGTTCACCAAGAATTTTGACTAAAGTCAATGATTTCAAAAGCCTAAAGCTCTAAAACAAGGAACGACCAAAAAGACCAAACATGGGAAAATAAGTGTGTTGTAAAATGGACTAGTTTTGTAGATTTTATGACTTTCTATCCTGTGTCAACCGCTATATGTAGATTTTATGACTTTCTATCCTGTGTCAACCGCTATAGCGGTTGACACTCCACCATAGTGACCTCTGATGTAGCGGAGAAATTACCGCTACAGAAAAAGTCAACATTGGTCAGCCTCTGCCATAGTGGACGACTCCACTACGGTGGTACCGCTATAGTGGAGTGGACCTCTATAGCAGAGTGTCCTGGGATTTAATGCAAAAACTTCCCCAAAAATATTCAGTTTTCACAAGTTCGTTTGGGAGAAGGGATAGGGCGATTTCAGGCATTTTCCCTCCATTCTTTATTATTTTTCTTCCTAAGGTAAGGTTTCTACTCCCCGAACTCCGTAATACTTTTCCTATGCGGTAGGATTGCTATAAGTTGACTTGGGGAAAGGTTTGGAATGACTTAGGGAAGGTAGAATCCGAGGAAAACGGGGGATTCTATGTGTAGAAGTTCTTGGGTGTTGCTATATTTACTGTTTTATGATCATGTGACCTTAATTTCCTAATTTTATTTGTAAAAATGGTAGAACTAGGTGAATTAATGGCGGGAAGCCCGGGAAAAGGGGTGGAATGATCATGGGTCGCCTAGGTTTAGGATTATACATAATTCGAGTGAAATTTAGGCCATAAAGATTAATTCTTGGTTATTGTGTGTTGTTTTAGACCAAGAACCGGCAAGAACTTCAAGAAATGGGAAAGCTCTGATTGTGTTGAGCTTTGGATCATTTCGAGGTAGGTGATGGTTTGCTTCCTATATGTTGTGTGTGTTTAAGTACTCTTATCTAAGTATTTGTATGAAATGCATTGCTTAGGTAATGATTGGAAGTGTCTAATAGTCTTGTTAGCAGTCTGGTAAATTAAACGGTGTATTGTGCTTGTTGGTTTTACAAGTTGATTGTTCATTTTTATGACTGTGGATTGGTTGACTTTGGTTGGATCGGGTACTACGCCTGGTATGGGATAATAGTAACGGTTGGCTCGGGTACCACGCCTGGTACAAGATAATACTAATGGTTGGCTCGGGTACCATGCCTTGTATGAGTTTACTTTATTGTGTTGTTGAATCTTTATTTAATTGTTCCTTGAGTGGACCGGGTTGTGAACTTGAATTGTGGTTGCGTATTTTGGTCCTTGAGAGGCTGGGTTGTCACATTTCTTTACGAGTTGGTCTTGGTGTAGACCAGGTGGTTTGTCTGACACTTAGGTGTTGTCTAGAAGGAATCCAGGGTGGGTCTGGGATATGTAGCAGAATCTGACTATCGTGTTGTGGATTATTGATCATAACTATGAAGTGATTTACATGTGGGACAAGTTAGGTAAAGACTTGTAGTCTAGGAATACCTGTTGACTTGCCTATGTGTTTTCTGTACTCTTACTTGATTTCTGTACTTTTTCATACACTATTTTACTTGGAACTGGCTGATGATCCTACCAGTACATGCTGGTTGTGTACTGATACTGGACTTGCTTATCTTTTTGTGAGTACAGGAAATCTTCTAGCGGTTGACGCACGACCTCACTTGTAGGCCAGACACTTCAAGATATCATGGGTGAGCCGTTTGATCGAGTTGCCTTGGTTTCTTTCTTATTAGTTGTAGCCCACTTATTTCAGGCTTAGGATATTTCTTTTGTTTTGGGGTTGCATCCCTGTACTCTAGTTGATAGATGTTTTCGGTATGATGACTTTTAGATTCTAGGAAGGGATTTTTGCAATTTATTTTATTGATTTATAGAGTTGGTTTTATTCAAATTGAATGCTAGTTTACTTTTTGCACTTGTTTTGAGCTGTTAGGCTAGGCTACAATTTGGACTCTAATGGTTCTCTCATTCGGGGGTTGGTTGGGTGCCACTCACGATGGTCGGGGTTGTGACAAAGATGGTATCAGAGCCCTAGGTTCATTGATCTCGTCGTACTAAAATAGGTCTAGTAGAGTATTGCAGAACAGTGCAGAGACGTCAGTACTTTTCTTCAAGAGGCTATGGTACTTTAGGAAACTATCTCTTCTTTTTTCCATTGTGCTATAACTTGATTCCAATTGGTATCTGGTGATACAAATTGGTATCTGACTCTTTCACTCTTCTGTCCGCAGATGGTTAACATGAGAAACAACAGATCTAGACCGACGGTCCCAGTAGCGGGCCCGGCTATCCATGGTAGGGGCAGGGGAAGGGGAAGAGGACGAGGAAGAGCTACACCCGCCAGGGGTGGGGCTCAAGATGCTGCAGGAGAGAGAGAGGCAACCCTTCCCCCACCTCAGGAACAAGTTGTTGAAGATGTGGAAGTTATTGTGGAAGATGATGGGGCACAGGCTGAGGCAGAGTCGGCACCAACTGGAGGTGCAGTACTTCCTCCTATGACACTAGAAGTATTTCAGCAGGCTTGGAATATCTTGAGTGGTTTGGTTGGTGCTGGATCCATACCTGCAGCACTTGCAAATCAAGCTGTTGGCACTTAGCCAGCAGATCCCATGGTTCCTAGGATGGATGCAACTTCTGGCACAGGTGACTTCCTTAGGCCAATGCTAGGCCCAGTGATGACGGGAATGAACATGAAATGCTGACCAAGTTTCTCAAATTTAAACCTACTACGTTTTAGGGTACTGATAGGGAGGTTGCCCAGATTGATGATTGGGCTCACTACTATGCATTTCCAGGGAGGACCGAGGCTGAGGCATCAGATGCAGTAATCACAGGTACCATTCTCGTCTGTTAGAAAATGGCTTCGGTGTTATTTGACCCAGGTTCTACATATTCCTATGTGTCTGTGAATTTTGCATTGGGTATGGACTTGGTATGTGTTATCTTTGATTCCCCTATCCATGTTTCTACCCTGGTTGGAGAGTTGATTATGGTGACTCATGTTTATCATAATTGTTCTGTTATTTTTGTGGGGTTGCATACTTGGCTAGACTTGGTAATCCTGGATATGGTTGACTTTGAGGTGATTTTGGGAATGACTTGGTTATTACCCTATCATGTCGTGTTAAATTGTAACACTAATATTGTGGCTCTAGAGATTCCGGGTAAGGAGAGGCTAAAGTGGGAAGGTGTGTACAAGTCTAAGCCGGTCAGGACTATATCGTTCATTCGGGCTAGGAAGCTAGTGGGGAGAGGTTGTCTAGCCTTTTTATTTCATCTCCGGGATGATAGTGTGGATTCCCCCTCTATCGAGTCAGTTCCAGTTGTTTTAGAGTTTTGAGAGGTGTTTCCAGCGGATTTGCCTGGTATGCCTCCGAACAGGAATATTGACTTTTGTATTGACTTGGAGCAGGGCACTCATCCCATTTCCATTCCTCTGTATCGTATGGCTCTAGCAGAGTTAAGGGAACTTAAGAATAAGCTTCAGGAACTCCTAGATAAGGGATTCATCCATCCCAGTGCTTCACCTTGGGGTGCTCCGGTATTGTTTGTAAAGAAGAAGGATGGTAGAACAAGGTTACCATACAAAATAAGTACCCTCTACCCCATATTGATGATCTGTTTGACCAGTTATAGGGTGCATCGGTGTTTTTGAAGATTGACTTGAGGTCAGGGTATCACTAGTTAAAAGTTAGGCCTGAGGACATTCCTAAGACAGCCTTTCGGACTAGCTATGGGCATTATGAGTTCTTAGTAATGTTGTTTGGTTTGACCAATGCACCGGCAACATTTATGAGTTTAATGAATGGAGTGTTTAAATCTTACTTGGATTCATTTGTCATCATTTTCATTGATGATATTTTGATCTACTCCAAGAGTAGGGAGGAGCATGCTGAACATCTCCGTATAGTGTTGGGCATTTAGAGGCGTCAAAAGCTTTATGCAAAGTTCACCAAGTGTGAGTTCTGGTTGACTTCAATAGCATTCTTTGGGCATGTAGTGTCAGAAAAGGGGGTGATGGTAGATCCCCAGAAGATAGAGGCAGTCAAGAGTTGGGCCCGACCTAGCTTTGTGACTGAGATGAGGAGTTTTGTTGGGCTTGCAAGTTATTACCGAAGGTTTGTTAAGGATTTTGCCTCTATTTCTACTCACTTGACAAGGCTGACACGGAAAGATGTACAGTTTGTATTGCCCGACAAGTGCGAGGAGAACTTCCAAAAGCTCAAGACACTTCCGACCACGGCTCCTATTTTGTCTTTGCCGTTGAAGGTAAAGACTTTATTATTTACTGTGATGCTTCACATTCCGATTTGGGTGCTATGTTGATGCAGGATAGGAATGTGATAGCCTATGCTTCTAGGTAGTTTAAGGTGCATGAGAGAAACTATCCTACTCATGATTTAGAGTTGGCAGCGGTGGTCTTTGCACTCAAGATTTGGAGACACTATCTCTATGGTGTCAAGTGTGAAGTGTTCATTGATCATCGCAGTCTGCAACATGTCTTCACTCAGAAGGATTTGAACCTGAGGAAGAGGAGGTGGATGTAATTGTTGAAGGATTATGATGTGACTATTCAGTACCATCCGAGTAAGGCTAATGTGGTGGCAGACGCATTGAGCCGGAAGAAAGCTTACATGGGCAGTTTGGCTTGTTAAGAAGTGTCTAAATGACCACTGGCAAAGGAAATTCAGGCATTGGAGTCTAAGTTCATAAACTTGGGTATTTCAGAGCAAGGTGGGATCTTGGCCAGTGTTGAGGTCAAATCCACATTCATAGAGGAGATAAAGGTCAAAAAGTTTTAGGATTCGCAGTTGAGCAGGCTTCGGGGTAAGGAAATATCCAGAGAGTCCGGGGATGCCACGTTGGACTCTGGCGGTGTGTTAAACTTTAGAGGAAGGATATGTATTCCTTGAGTCGATGACATGATTCATAAAGTGTTGGCAGAGGCTCATGGTTCATGGTATTCAATTCATCCGGGTGTAACCAAGATGTACATGAATTGAGGCAACTTTATTGGTGGCCTGGTATGAAAAGGGACATAGCTGATTTTGTGTCCAAGTGTCAGAATTGCCAGCAGGTAAAGTATGAGCACCAGAGACCCGCAGGACTACTTCAGAGGATGCCCATTCCAGAGTGGAAGTGGGATAGAATAGCCATGGATTTCGTGGTGGGTCTCCCCAAGACCTTGGAGAAGTATGATTCTATTTGGGTTATTATTGACAGACTGACCAATATATCTCACTTCATTCTGGTCAGGCTGGATTACAATTTGCAGCCATTGGCTAAGGTCTACGTGAAGGAGATTGTAAGATTGCATAGAGTGCCACAGTCCATCATTTCAGACAGGGGTATGCAGTTTACTTCCAAGTTTTGAGGTAAGTTGCACGAAGAGTTGGGCACTCAACTCACCTTTAGTACAGCCTTCCATCCTCAGACTGATGGTCAGTCAGAGGGGACGATTCAGGTATTGGAGGACATGCTGAGAGCATATGTGATTGGCTTCGGGGGTCATTGGGACCAGTTTCTACCATTTTGTGAGTTCTTATACAATAATAACTACCACTCCAGTATCAACATGGCACTGTTCGAGGCTCTGTATATAGGTCACCGATTGGGTGGTTTGAGGAAGGCGATGTGAAACCTTTGAGCATAGACTTGGTAAGGTAAGTGCAAGAAAAGGTAAGAGGTATTCAGGCCAAGTTACTAGCTGCCCAAAGTAGGCAGAAGGAATATGCGGATAGCAAGGTTTGGGATATGGAATTTCAGGTTGGTGAACAAGTGTTGTTGAAAGTGTCACCAATGAATGGAGTCATGCGTTTCAGTAAGAGGGGCAAGCTCAGCCCCCGGTTCATCGGTCAATTTTTGAGGTTCTCGATATTGTGAGGCCAGTGGCTTACAAGTTAGCACTTCCGCCTAGTTTGTCGGGTGTATACGGTATTCCATGTATCCATTCTTAAGTGATACCATGGTGATGGGTATTACATCATCAAGTAGGATGAGGTGTTACTTTATAAGGATATTTTCTATGAAGAGGAGCCAGTTCTGATTCTTGATTGGGATATCCAAAAATTGAGGACAAAGTTGATCAGTATGACAAAGGTTCAATGGAAGCATCGTCCAGTTGAGGAAGCCACTTGAAAAACTGAGAGGGACATGCGGGACAAGTACTCTCACTTGTTTGAGGATACAGGTACTACTGTTTGATTGTATATCTTTCCGTATTTTTGAGTTGATCATTTGGGGACCAACGATGGGTAAATTGGTATCTGTTGTAATGATCGGGTCCGTCATTATGGATAAACTTTTCGTGCCAAGTTTTAGAGTTAGAAAACTCCGGGCTTAGGAGTTTGAAATTCTGGGCTAGGCTAGCCTCGACCAGTTTTGGAGCGAGGTATAGTCTAGGTAAATCCGGGTGAGGATTGGGTTAGTTGTTTTGATTTGAGATATTTTTCCACGTATCAAAGACATAAAGAAGCCCGAGGGAGTTTTCAAAATTGAATTCGGGTAAGTGGAACTCCCGAAATCGAGGTTGACGTGAAGAGGTTGTTTCAGAACATCAGGAAAATAAGTGTGTTATAAAATGGACTAGTTTTGGAGATTTTATGACTTTTTGTCCTGTGTAGCGGTTGACACTCCGCCATAGAGACCTCCACTATAGCGGAGAAATTACTGCTACAGCAGAAGTCAACATCGGTCAGCATCTGCCATAGCGGATGACTCTGCTACGGCGGTACCACTATAGCGGAGCGTGACAAGATTTAATACAGAAACTTCCTCAAAAATATTCAGGTTTCACAAGTTCATTTGGGAGAAGGGCTAGGGCGATTTTAGGCCGTTTTTCTCCATTCTTCATCATTTTTCTTCCCTAAGGTAAGATGTTTACTCCCCGAACTCCGTAATACTTTTCCTATGCGGTAGGATTGCTAGGAGTGGACTTGGGGAAAGGTTTGGAATGACTTAGGGAGGGTAGAATCTAGGGGAAAAGGGGGATTCTATGTGTAGAAGTTCGTGGGTATTGCTAAATTTACTGTTTTATGATCATGTGACCTTAATTTCCTAATTTTATCCGAAAAAATGGTAGAACTAGGTGAATTAATGGCAAGAAGCCTGGTAAGAAGGGTGGAATTATTATGGGTGGCCTGCGGTTTAGGATTATACGTAATTTGGGTGAAATTTAGGCCATAAAGATTAATTATTGGTTATTGTGTATTCTTTCAGACCAAGAACCGATAAGAACTTCGCGAAACGGGAAAGCTCCGGTTGTGTAGAGCTTTGGATCATTTTGAGGTAGGTGATGGTTTGCTTCCTGTATGATGTGTGTTTTTAAGTACTCTTATCTAAGTATTTGTATGAAATGCATTGCTTAGGGAATGATTGTAAGTGTCTAATAGTGATGTTAGCAGTCTGGTAAATTGAACATTGTATTGTGCTTGTTGGTTTTACAAGTTGATTGTTCATTTTTGTGACTGTAGATTGGTTGACTTTGGTTGGCTCGGGTACTATGCCTGGTATGGGATAATACTAACGGTTGGCTCGGGTACCACGCCTAGTATGGAATAATACTAACGGTTGTCTCGGGTACCATGCCTGGTACGGGTTACTTTATTGTGTTATTGCATTTTTATTTAGTGGTTCCTTGAGTGGACCGGGTTGTGAACTTCAATTGTTGTTGCATATTTTGGTCCTCGAGAGGTTGGGTTGTCACATTGCTTAACGAGGTTGTCTTAGTGTAGACCGGGTGATTTATCTGACACTTAGGTGTTGTCTAGAGGTGATCTAGGGTGGGTCTGGGATATTTAGCAGAATATGACTGTTGTGTTTTGGATTATTGATCATAACTGTGAAGTGATTTACATGTTGGACAAGTTAGGTAGAGACTTGTAGTCTAGGAATACCTGTTGACTTGCCTATGTATTTTTTGTACTCTTATTTGATTTCTGTACTTTTTCATACACTGTTTTACTTGGAACTGGCTGATGATCCTACCAATACACGGTGGTTGTGTACTGATACTGGACTTGCTTATCTTTTTGTGAGTACAGGAAATCTTCCGGTGGTTGACGCACGACCTCACTTGTAGGCCAGACACTTCAAGATATCAAGGGTGAGTTGTTCGATCGAGCTGTCTTGGTTTCTTTCTTATTGGTTGTAGCCAACTTATTTTGGGCTTAGACTATTTCTTTTGTTTGGGGTTGCATCCCCGTATTCTAGTTGATAGATGTTTTTGGTGCTCATTGAGTCGGTCCCCGGTGGCTAAAATCATCTCAAAGCTGAAGTGAAGAAAAAAGCCAACTTATTGCAAAACTGTGGAATTTCATTCTATAAGGTAGGGAAAACATTCAAGTTTTTTTCTCTTTCAAGAGATTCTGTCTCGGAATCGTGCCTTGAGGGGGGGTGCTGCCAATCCTACCGAGGACTTTATGGATTTTTTCCCCGGGAAGCGAGAGGTACTGGACAAAAACCCTGAATGGGGTCCGATAGAGAAAGACATAAAGGAAATCAAGTTCGTTGAGCAAGTCAAACTCGATCTTGCAGCACGCGGGCACGATGACTTTCAGATTCTAGGGAGGGATTTCTGCATTTTATTTTATTGATTTATAGAGTTGGTTTTATTCAAGATTGAATGCTAGTTTACTTTCTGCACTGGTTTTAAGCTGTTAGGCTAGGCTAAGAGTTGGACTCTAATGGTTCGCTCATCCGGGGGTTGGGTGGGTGCCACTCACGACGGTCGGGGTCGTGACATATAAGTGGAAATAGTGATAAAACATTCTTTAATTCTCCCTTACCCCAAGAAGATCCATTAAGATGGTACCAAACCCTCTTTCAATTATTTTTATCGAAAACGGACCCCACAGGCCATGCAAGGTTTAGAAATTCAGCAATAGTAGGCCCGAAGCCAAAATCATAGTAAAATCATGAATAATATCCTTTTATATGCATGATAATGGAATGCTCAATCAATAGCCCAATGGCTCACAATCAACCTATCGGCCCTGCACAGGCTACAATCGTTCTACAGCACAGATACCCAGCTCTATAACAATAATAACGATATCTGGGACTTACGGACATCCCAATTTCCCAACATTTATGTTCCAGAGTCAATATAAGGACTCACAGGTCCACAAGGGTGATAGTATCATCTATCGCAGGTACTACAACTATCGGAGGAAGAAAGGAATCAAACATGAATTAAGCGGTCAAGGTCTGTGGTACCAACTAGTAAACCCAACCCAAGGATGCCCATTAGTACAATTTTATTCTATATAGGTGAAGTCTAAGGAGTTTAAACCATAACCTACCTTGGGGACGAACTACAAATATGAACCGTCACTCGTGTGCGTTCCCCTTCCGAACAGCCTCGGAAAGCTGTCATGCTATCAAAAACATAATCTAGGTGTCAAGACGAGAGTAACGACACACATATTGCTATACGGAAAATTAAGCTGAAAAGAAATAGAAAATAGAATTCACAATTATGTCCACGGTGAATTTAGAACCCATGCTCAAAATTTGAGCACAAACGGAGTTCATTTCGGGGCACAAAATAGCCCCGAAGTACTACTAATTCATGAGAACAAAAGTGGAAAATTACAATTTTAAAGGACGAAAACGTACCAATTTGGAAGCAAGAATCGACCAGGGAATGGAACTACAGCTACCACGAACAATCAAGCTCTCCAATACAGCTTTAACCCAAGAAAAATCAAGCTTGTAAGAGCCTCAACCATGGAGGTTTTTGGGCTTGAAGAGAATAAAAAGGCTTGAAGAAGATGAGGCTTACCAACGATAAAGGAGAAAGATTAACGAGAATTTGGAGAACTTCCACGAGCCCACACTGTTCTTGAGTAATTAGAGTTGAGAAAAAAGAAGTTGGAGTTGAAAGAAGTGAATGAAATAAGGTGAAAATCGTGAAAAACAAGAATATAAAGAATAAAATTTGTGGAAATTAACGCAAGTTAACAAGAGATTTTACCTATTTACGAGGCCAAGAAACACACCCGAATCAGCAACAATTATTCCTCCAAGTTATGGGTAAGAGAAGGTGAAGATTTGAAGAAATTTGGTGTAAAAAATAGTGGAGAAAACGAGTTGGGAAGATGAGAGCAAAAGCTGAAAATAAAGCTGCCAACAACTATTTAAAGCTGACCCGCAACAGAAAAATTTGTAATTTTCTAAACTTCTACGGGGCATTCTGGGCACAATCAGAACCCGATACTCACAAACTAATAGAGCTATTTGAGTGGAAATTATATTCTGGACTCAATTAAATCAATGAATTTATCAACGGAGATCGTTTTAAGAAAAAGTGGGCCTCATGCCCAAAACTAACTCGGAACTCAATACCCCAAAATAAGTCTGGAAACCCGGGGACCCAAACCAAAAGTTCTCCTAGCCCAAAGTCGATATTTTGGAGCTAAGAGCATGGACAAAATTTTCATCTGAGGTCGTCTTCTCCAAATGTTGACCAAAGTTAAACTTTCAAGTTCAACTTGGCTAAAACACAAAAATCCAGACAAAACTAAACCAAAAGCTCCCAGAACCCGATCAAGGGTCCATCTAGACCAAAATCCATGCTCTGGAACTAGCGGAACTGTCAGAATTCGAAGCAAACGTCCAAAACGACCAAACGAACGACCAGGGCACTGAACCACTGGTCCCAGCAAGTCATAAATGACTTGGGGCCGCTACAAGAAAGCTCTAGAAGTACAAACAAGGTGTAAATGCAAAAATGACCAGAAGCGTCATTACAGAATGATTGGTCCAATAACATTTTCTGCTCATCCTTGCTGCTAAATGTTTGTTCTATTTGGAAATTAGTTCCATCAGAGAAGGTGTGGTTGGGTTGTGATCCCGATCCACACTCCCGTTGCTCTTTTTGAAACCATTCGGGATCTTTCGATTCCATTGGATGATCTTCCATTTCCATTGGATGATCACCCATATTCATTGAATGATCACCCGAGCTCTCATCTTCAATAGAATCATCATCATCGACTGTCGGGTGTGGTGGCGGAGGTACCGGAGACCTCGCGATAATATTTATCGTCAATATAGGCCTAGAGTTATTGGCAGCGACATCCAACATATACAGGGACACCTGCCTGTCATTATTTATGAATGTGAAATGTATTTTTCCCCTCCCATTCATTAGATAGCTAATAACAACTTCGTTTGGCTCGTAAGCTAATTCTCTGCTCTCAATTACACTTCGAACCATCTCGTCGTTTGAACCATTGCGATGCAACGGGATGGGCACTGTCACCTTACTAGATGATTTCCAATTCCAACATTTCTTGGCCTTCCAGACACCCATATAATCACCACCAGCAATAATTACTTTAGCTACTGTCATTATAGACCACAATAATTGATCCTAGATTATGGTATCGGTCTATAACTGGTCGATGACTGGTATGAAAATCTCCGTACAAAAATGTCAGTAAACGAAATCGGGTGTAATTGATGCTCTGCTAGCTCTGGAATGAAGAAATGTGTTTGTAGGGCTTCTAAACTACGAGAATCTATATACTAATAAGGTATTGAGTGGATTTTGAAAGCTTTTCAAGCTAGTAAAAATGGTGGAAAAATATTTTTTACAAAATATATTTTTAAAAAAAGGGAACAACAATGGAGGCAATGAGCAATAATGGAGATTTTTAGTTGTGAGGAGGAAGATTTCGCCGAAAAAGTCGCCGGAATTGGGAAAAGTAGGTGAAAAATGGGAGCTTTTTTTTTTTGGGGGGGGATGGTGGCTTCTTGGAGAATATTTTTTTTGGTTATTTTATAAAATCTGAAAATAAATGGGGGGAAATAATAAATATTTATTGGATGAGGTGGAGGGACTAAAGTGTAATATTAAAAACTTGTGTGCTAGTCTTGGCAAGTCAAATGGATAACATTATAAATGTGGGTATCCCCTACATTTTTTAAAACTTGTGTCTAAATGTTACATTTAGTCTTCAAAGTGGCTATTAGAGCCAACTCACTCCAGTTTCTTTTCTTAACGTTTTACGTGGAAATATATTTTCTTCTTTGTTATTTGGTTGATACATATTCAAATTTCAAATTTAGACAAAAATAACTTAAAACGTGATGTCCAGTTAGGAAGAAAAGTATTTTGAAAGTCATGATACTTGTACATAAGTTTTGGCTATGCCTAAGAAATGTAATATTTCATACGCAATCTCTAATTTTTCGTCCAATTTATCTTTAACTTAAATTTAAATACATTAGTTTAATTAAAATTTATTTTTAGTTTTAAAAATATAGTTAATATTTAATTATAAAAAAAATTATAACTTCTAAACAAAGAGAGTCCTAATCGTGCTTTGGATTATGATTTAACGTTTTTAGGACTCAATATTTATCTTTTAACTTAAATCAAATACGTTAGTTAAAAATTTCTATTTTTTTGGGTCTTTTACAGTATTCTGTAGCATTTAAATTTTAAAAACATTACACAAAATTAGAATATTCAATGAGCATTTTTTTTTATATAAATTAAAAGGATAGAAAGTGTAGAAGTTTTTAAAGCTCCTATTCTTTAGGACTTGTAAGTGTATTTGAATTTATAAATTTACGGTTTATATTCTTTAAAATATTATTTTTCTGGGTGAAGTGACTAATTCCTGGAAATTAGGAGGCGTTAAAAACAAAGAAATTGTTGGAGTTATCTTATCATTTCTATCTAGTCCCAATAGGCTTGATGTTAAGAAAGAATCTCTTGCAGGAAGGTTGGCTAGATTTTTCCTTCTTTTTCAAGGGACTGAACATGGTCTAAAAGAGATGCTAATATGCAAAGGCTGGAATAGAGTAGCGCCTTAACCAAGATAGAGAGAGGATACACATGCAAGAATAAATTATAACTTACCAAGGCCCTACCTCTCAGAAAGGAAAATCTTGGTCACTGCGTAGGCTAAAGTTTCTGAGATCCTATTATTACATAGGAAGCGTAGAACTCCCATATGATCTCAGGACAGTAGCTGCCTGAGGGCTCTGCCATCCATCCAAACCAGTACTGAGTGAATAAGTCATGAATGGCTAGGATGGAAGTTAGACCCTTAGTACGAATCTGTGGCTCCTCAAAGATGCCCCTTTTGGGCATACCCTTATCAGATAGAGATGCACCCTCAATATACCATCTTCGCATGCCCCGAACACACTATCTCTGATTGTCCCGGGCCTCAAGTGTCTGAGCTCTGTCTTCCTCTCCTTGTGTCTGTGTCCCAGCTTCCAGAGTGGCCGGAAAAGTGGAGCCTTTATCACCTAAGACTGACTCAGCATCATTAGATTCTTCATCTTCCCCAGTTGTGGTCCCTGTGTTAATCTCCCAGTTACTATCTCCTTCGTCGGATGACCCTTCTCCCTCTTCAGTCTGAGGAGAAGTGGTCGCTGCCTGTGGTGCAATTGTGAGGGCTAGCTGTAGTGCTGCCTCATCAGCCGCTTGTGTCTGTTTCCCTTACCTCATGGTCTGAGGCACCATATTAGTCTGGCTATATCTCATATACCTCCTTAGATCCACTCTTTTTCTGCTTCATCGGGATCGTCTGTGAGTCTATACTTGAATTGACGAGCCCCTTCTTTAATTTCTTTTGATGTGCGGGCTTTACCCATCTTTGGGGTGTTCTTTAGCGGCATCATACCTGTGGGGGGAAATATCAGTATAGCAGCAGCAAGCAAACCCATAAAATAATTTATTGTTCTTCTATACTTGGGGATCCACGAGTGGATTTCACGGCCAGTGGAATGAACCACGGCTCGTGAACACCCCTTGTGGTTCTCAGGAAAAATTAACTACTTGCAGGTCTGAGTTCCACGAGTGGAATCTATGAATTGTGTTTTGATCCACGACTCATGCATGCCCCTTGTGGAAATCAAACAATTTTAACTGTCTGCAGGTCTGAGATTCATGAATGCCATCCATGACTCATGGTTTGATCTGCGGCTCATAGAGGACCCTCGTCAAAATCAGACCTTAGAGCAGTCCTCTGACCTGATATCTACAAGTGCATTCCATGGTCCGTGGAATGAACCGCGACTCGTAGAATGCTCTCGCGCTCACTCTAACAACAAAAAACCAAACTTTTTCAATTTAATTCATTCTTTTAACCACTTTCAACATTTAGACACAGAAATTACAAGCATACACCAAATATTCACTCTACAACTTTCATCCCTTAGGGCTTTTTACAAATTAAATCACACAAGATGCACCCTAGGTCAAGTTATTTCAACCAACAATTCAAAATAATGTTTGAATTTAACTTCATACCTTAGAATATATTGGAAAAACTTGAGTGAATACTTGTGGTAGTAAGCAACAACCTCAACCCATGATCGGATATGGAATTGGATGAACTTTTTCAGCTCTTGTGGTAAAGAACAAGGTGAGTCAGAATTGTTTAAGGGATTTGGGAGTGGTTGGGCAACACTTAATCGATTAGGGGAGAAGGTGAGGATTTTTGGTGTTTGAAAGTGAGTAGGAGAGTGTGGGGATTGGTGACCTCATAGAGTCCTAATTTAATTAAGGTACATGTGTAATTGCTCGATTGTGTCATGTCTCGAGGCTACACCCTAGATGTAACAAGGTGCTTAGAGTCACAAGTGACCCCAAGCTAAACCATGACCTGGCATATAGTAAGCATTTTGATTAAAATAATATTTGTGCATAAGCTAAACTGATGAAGTTATGTAAGATATGGAAAATAAACCAACAATTTCTGGATATAAATAAAAAGTCTGAAAACATATCAATTGACTGCATAAGTTGAAAACCTGACTCTATGTTTGAATGTCTCTACTGGGATGAGTTGTTGAGACAAGTTCCCAGCTAACTCTACAAGTTTGAAAACTAAATGAAAGACTGAAATAAATAAAATAAGTTTTGTCCTCAAAATATGAGGATTCACTACTGGAGTACTGCTAAAAAGACTGGGAAATTGACTATACATGATCCGGATGTTGAGCGCCTCAACCTACATCATAATAGGATGTAGCACAAAAGTATGTGGCAATACTTGGAATGTATTGAGCATGCGGTATATGCACTAATCTATACATACTGGATATGATGAGATAAAATAAATATACAAGATATATTGAATAGGAGACTGAAAGATGTAATTTGATGCAAGGACCAAGTAGATAAACATGTAATTGTACAATACTGAATTGGATAACTGACTA
Source organism: Jaltomata sinuosa (assembly GCA_003996215.1). Classification (NCBI taxonomy): domain Eukaryota; kingdom Viridiplantae; phylum Streptophyta; class Magnoliopsida; order Solanales; family Solanaceae; genus Jaltomata; species Jaltomata sinuosa. The sequence continues at coordinate 92,228 of QJPP01004409.1, forward strand.
CAAGGTCATGCAATAACTGAATCTAAACTGTGGAAGCTACTATTAATTGACATACCCTAAGCTGAGATAACTATGGGGCGAACCTGTAAACCTGCCTGGGAGGGTGCTCATACCTTGCCAAGGGTATAAACACTAACTGTAGTGGATCCATTAAACTGATGCCCAAAGGGCTAAGGTGTCAAGCCTGATCTGATGGATGACCCTTTAGAAACTATGGTGACGCTGGAGTTCTGGGACTTGGGGACTTCTACTATAGGTCTCAGTCCTAACTGAATGGTGAGCCTTCATCTCTTCGTCCACTCAGTGTTAAGTACTACTCCCAACTAGATAAATAAATAAATTGTCATGATTGATAACTCAAAATACTGACTTTCTGAAAATGCAAAAGAATACTGAGACTGAAAAGATTCTAATCATGTAGTTTTGAATAATTGGGCATCTATCTGAAAATGTATGAAACATAACTGATCGGGTGTTCATAACCCACCATCCTAATGAATTGAACTACTCTTAACAATGTCAGACTCTGAACGGAGGGTGTAATTCATAATCATAGTTCAAGTCATGAATTTAACACATGCTTAGGGTTTGAGAATTCTGAGTATACGACAAATGCTAAACTTCAAGAAAACATGTAATTAAGATCCATACATAGCAATCGAAACTGAGATACAAGAAGTTCATGAAATTAAAAAACTCTAGATCCTGAGGATTAAACCAAAAACCAGAGAATTGTGTTAACTTAGGGACTCAATAGGTGAAAGAATACCCATTGATGAATTCCCATATACCTGAAGGCAAGACCCTTGGTGATATCTTTGGGTTTGGAGCCTGAAGTTGAAGAACCCAAACTTGGATGAAGAAGGATCAAGAAATCTCTTCTTGAAGTTCTTGTATTTGTTTCTTGAAATTCTATGGTCAAGGGTTAGGATTTCTATCAACAATTTGTAATTTGATGATGGAATTTGATTTGAAAAACTTGAAGTCCTTAGAGAAGGACATACCTTGATGAAGGGGAGGATAGAAGGAGAGAAAATACGTTCTAGATCTGAAAGAATGGCCAAAAAATGAAAAAAATGAATTAAAACTGACTTAAAAATGTCCCCATCGGCCCACTTGATATTGAACATGCGGCCACATTGAGGATTCGTGGCTCACATGTGGTTCACACTTGCTTTCCATCAAGTTGGACAATTTTCTCCCATTTGTGTTTGGACAAGCGATCGCATGTGGGCATTTGCGGCTCACATGTTATTTCACACTTGATTTCTAGACTGTCAGTCAAAACTAAAATGGTCATAACTTTTTACTCCAGACTCGGATTAATGCACGATCGATGGCGTTCGAAAGAAGACTTGAAGATCTTTAATTTGGTGGGTCTTAGGCCAATTAACCCTTTATACGCTAGGAATAATGATCGTTTGAAGTTGACCATAGTTGGATCTTACATGAGAACTTAATTCATTAGGGTGATTTCAACTTAATTAGTTGATAGGAGCTTTTTATGAACATGATACGCATCCAAAGCACTCACCACACTAGGTAAATGAAAATTACACTCATGGAATTGGTTCAGGTCTTAGCTTAGAATTTTTGGTGTGTTACAATATCTCCCCCTTGGGGTCATTCATCCTCAAATTATGGTTAACACTAAGATGAATGAATGAATTGAGGCATTACCATGTTCCTTGACTAGAAATACAAATACTAACGTGAAATAACTTGCATCAACTCAAAGGTCAAGATATTTACTAAAGCATTCATAAGCACAAGTTCTTTCGAACATGAAAGCTACGATATGGAAGACATTAAGCATACTTAGGAATCTACAACAATTGGTCTTCCTTCTTCTACACCAAAGAACGAAAAGCTATTGCACTATAATGGTGCAGATTATTAGCTGGATCAAAGCTTACCATCCTCTTCCTAGTCACCAGATCCTTTATGAATTTATCATATCCAAGCATCTGCTCTAATGCTTCAACTAAAGGGATGTTGATTGAACGTTGTTTCAGCATGGAGATGAACTTGTGACATTTGTCGTCCTCAACCTTCTTCTTCAATATCTGTGGGTAAGGTGGAGGAGGCAATAGAACGGGTTTCAGTACTGGTGCAACCTCTTTTCTCTTTGCTTTCGACTCAGAAGACTTCCGCTCACTTGGCCCTTCACCACTATCTTTTTCCTCAGACTCGATCAAAATTTCAGCATCCTCCTTTTCAACTTCAACAGGCTCGTCAACAACTATAGGCATGGGAGGATCAACAGTCTGCTTTCCATTTCATGTGGTCACAACCATAACCTATTGATCGTTCTTAGGATTCTGAATGGTGTCACTTGGGAGAGTACCTTTTTGACGCGGATTCATGCTAATGGACATCTGGTGCATTTGCGTCTCAAGCTGCTTTATGGAAAGATAATAGGAATCCACTCTCTGACTGATATTTGAAAGGTCAGCTTTTATCTCTTTCATGCTTGCATTCGTAGAATCCACCTTTTGAAATACTTTGTTGAGCATCTCCCTCATGGTAGGTTGTTCAGGTTTATCTTTGCGATTTCCAGGAGGGACATAAAGACCACTTCTATCATTTTTGTATCCATCCTTTTTGTGCCAGTCACCATCCCTATCTCTATCTCTACTCCTATCTCTGTAACCAGACTGATTTTAGTAGTCATATCTATCTCTGTTCTAACCTTGATTTCCTTGGCCAGAGGCCCGAAAACCCGCCTCTTAATCATTCAGATAACTAACCTCTTCTTCGAATGAGTAATCATCTGGCCTTGGTGCTCTCCCTTGTGAACCTATGGCTTTTACCTTCTCTACTCCCTCATCTAGGAATTTCTTTGCAAGTAACCCAACACTCGTGTTCATCTCAGCAGTTTCCTGTTTGAGGTCTTGAAATTCATTGAAATGCATAGACCTACTAACTGTATATGTACCTGCTGGGGTCTCTAACTCTCTAGTATACCATGCTCTGTTGGTCTTAGCAACCCGATCAAGCATCTTCGAAGCTTCATCATATGAGTTCTCCATGAATGCCCCACTAGTTACAGTGTCAGCTACTGCTTTTCTGTTGGCGTTCAATGCTTTGTAGAAAATTTCCATCAGATTCCTTGAAGGGATTTCATGTCTCGGAACTTGCTTCAACTTCTTCTTGAACCTCAGCCAAGCCTCATATAATGCCTCTGTAGGTAGCTGCTTCAAATTTTATACCTCTTGCTTCAACTACAACATCCTTGATGGAGGAAAGAATCGCTCCAAAAACTGAGCCTTCAACTCGCGCCATGTGTATATGGAATTATCGGGCAGTTCTGAGAGCCACACATTTGCCTCATTGGTCAAAAAGAATGAAAACAACCTCAGTCTAATAGCATCTTGCCCCACTCCTAGTAGACTATACACCTTGCAAATCTGAGTAAAATTCTTCACATGAAGATTTGCATCTTCTGTAGGTTTTCCAGCATACAGTCCCTTCAGGTTCATCAACTGGATCATGGTGGTGGTGATGTCAAACTTTGTTCCCTCAGTCATTGATGGAAACACTATGGGTCCATTAATTCCCAATTCCTCCACCTCATCATCATCATCATAATTATAGTAGCGAGGGGCTTGCCTGGGCTGCTGTATCTATCGACCCTTATTCTGTGGGAAATTCCGTCTAGTTGATGCCTCATCTCGGATAACTTATTGTAGTGCTTGCCTTGCTTTCTCAGCTTCCGATTTTCAAGCTGCAAGGTCACCTGCAATTTGAGCATCTTCAGCAACAAGGGCTGCTTCCCCTGCCTTTTTCCTCTGCTCAAATTCCTTTTTCCTCTGTTCGACTTCAGCTAATAACCGAGCTGTGATCTGCTCCTGTGTCTCATGCTCTCCCTCTTTAGCCATGTTTCTTAAGGTCTTGGAGAGCTCAGGATCATATGGGATCCAGGGATTTCCTTGACTCCTTGTACTGGGCATACACAAGTGTGCAAACTGTAGAACAAAACAAAAACAACAGAAAAAGTAAAATCAAGAAAATAGGACTAATAGTGAAATAAACACAATCTCTCTTAATCCTAAACCGTATTCCCCGACAATGGCGCTAAAACTTGATATGCCCAAATTACACCTCCAAAAGAAGTATAAAGCGGTCACTGTCAAATATAGAACCCAACGAAGGTTGGGGTCGATCCCACAGGGAATATGGTAGGACTATGGCCGATTAGTGTTTACTTGCGCTGTTAGCCATTTATTTCCCTTGAGAAGGGGGGTTTTAAGTAACAATGAAGTATCGTAAATCAAATTTGTAACAAGTAACAGATGTCACTTTCAACAGTTGTTATCAATAATAGAAGCGACTAGGAGAGTGTTCGCCATGATATCATAACTTAGTAAGGTGTTTGTACTTGGTAAACTAGTTTGATACTTAGCATGCATAATCGGTAAGTTGGGTTCACCTAAATCCTTGGTCCGGTAGATAGATGAATTTCACCACATGCCTTGGTCCGGCCGCGGGTGCATGCTCTACTAACCCTTACCCTGGATCCCAGATTAGTTATTCCCGGACAAGGTCAAGCTATTAGATGAGGATTGGTAGCCTCAAATCTCTGTTGTTGAACAACCCTTTTCCCATCCGTTACCTCCTTGGTCCGGCAAGTAAGGATAAGGAGAGTTCTAATGTTGTACACTACTAGAAAGCAATCAATACCAAGGGAAGAATAATACAATCATAAATATCGCCCTAAAATTACTAAGTACTTTGCCTGCGTCGTTAATTCTTCATTGTTCCTACAACCCTAGTTGTGGATTTAGCTACTCATGTTCATAAGTAAACAATCAATGGTTGTTTGGGCAATCATCAATAGACACTTACAATCTGGAGTAAAGAAATCCAGAATCTTGAAGAAAAATATCAAGAACACTTCAATTAATCAAGAACAATCTTTTAATCTCAAGAACTTGTGTTTAAAGTCAACACCAAAGTAACAATATAGTAACTATCTGAAAATAATGAGTAACCCCCAAAAATAAAACCTAAGGGGAAGTATTTATAGACAAAGAAACCAAATCCTAATAGATCTAGGAGAAGTTGGATGCAGCATTGCCGATGGGATGCCTCACGGGCCATCGTGGGTGCGACGGACGTAGTGGGTGCCCATCGGCCATCTTCAGGTCTTGAATTCCAGGTCCCTACCATGATCTCACAGGCAGAGGTGATGGGATATCATGGATGCGACACCCATCGTAGCCCTCTCATCGCCTGCCCTTAGCTCATGTATGCCTTTCTTCCTTGATTCCACGGGCTGCAGCGATGGGCCATCTTGGTTGGCACGGGCATCTAGACGCCTGTCTCCCTGCCTTGTCTCTTGCATAATTCCCTGGATTAATTCAACGAGCCCTTTGACTTCTCGTCGTTCTTTCACAAGCATCGTGGCAGCCCGTCAGGCTTCAATGCCTTAGCCTCTCCAGCTGCTAGGTTCTGACGACTTGCCCCACAAGCCGTCGTGAGTGTGACGCCCGTGGCGGCCTATCTTTTGCCCTGAAAACTGCATAACTTTGGTATTTTCATCTATGACATACTTTTCCTTGTACATGTAACAAACGATATTAAAAACCAAATGTACTTAAGAACTCCCAAAGATCCTTAGTTTTAAGCGTCGAAAGTGTCGTCAAATCCTGCCACATCAATTCCCTCTATATGCATGATGAATGGTATACACAATCACAACAGTGGCCCCTGGCCCACAATCAGCCTATCAACCCTGCACAGGCTCCAATCATTCTATAGCACAGATAGCAAGCTCTACAATAATAATAACGATGCTCGGCATTCACGGACATTCCCATATAACCCACCATCTATGTTCCAGAGTCAAACAAGGCCACACAGGACCACAAGAGTGATAATATCATCTATAGCAAATACTACAACCATCGGAGGAAGAAAAGGAATCGGACATGAATAAAGAGGTCAAGGTCTATGGTACCAACTAGTAAACCCAACTCAAGGATGCCCATTAGTACAACTTTATTCTATATATGCAAAGTCTAAGGAGTTTAAACCGTAACCTACCTCGGGGCTGAACTGCAAACATGAACCGTCACTCGTGTGTCTTCCCTTTTAAAACAGCCTCAGAAAGCTGTAATGCTATCAAGAACATAATCTAGGTGTCAAGACGAGAAAAATGACACCCATATTGCTATACGGAAAATCAGGTCAAAAATCGGGTCAAAAAATGACCCTCGGGGCCCGTGCAGCAAAATAGAAAATAAAATTCACAATTATGTCCGCGGTGAATTTAGAAACCCATGCTCAAAATTTGAAAGCAAATGGAGTTTGTTTTGGAGCTCAAAACAACCCCGAAGTACTACTAATTCATGAGAACAAAAGTGGAGAATTGCGATTTTCAAGGGCAGAAACGTACCAATTTGGAAGCAAGAATCATCCACGGACCGGAACTACAGCTACCACAAACAATCAAGCTCTCCAACACAACTTTAACCCAAGAAAAATCAAGCTTGTAAGAGCCTCAACCATGGAGGGTTTTTGAGCTTGAAGAGAAGAACAAGGCTTGAAGAAGAAGAGGCTTACTAAAGATAAAGGAGCGAGATTAACGATAATTTTGAAAATTCCCACGAGCCCACACAGTTCTTGAGTAATTAGATTTAAGAAAAATGAAGTTGGAGTTGAAAGAAGTGAAAGAAATAAGCTGAAAATCGTGAAAAAAAAGAATTTAAAGAATGAAATTTGTGGAAATTAACGGAAGTTAACAAGAGATTTTACCTATTCACGAGGCAAAGAAACACACCCGTATCAGCAACAATTCTTCCTCCAAGTTATGGGTAAGAGCAGGTGAAGATTTAAAGGAATTTGGTGTAAAAATGATGGAAAAAACTAGTTGGAAAGACGAGAGCAAAAACTAAAAATAAAGCTGCCAACAACTATTTAAAGCTGGCCAGCAACAGAAAAATCTGCAATTTTCTAAACTTCTACGGGGCATTCCAGGCACAATCAAAATCCGATACTCACAAACAATTAGAGCTATTTGAGTGGAAACGATATTTCAGACTCAATGAAATCAACGAATTTACTAACGGAGATCATTTTAAGGAAAAGTGGGCCCCATGCCCAAAACTAACTCGGAACTCAATACCCCAAAATAAGTCTGAAATCCACGAGACCCAAACCAATGTTTCCCTTAGCCTAAAGTTGACATTAAGGAGCTAATAACACAGATAGAATTTCCATCTGAGGACGACTTCTCAAAATAATGGCCAAAGTTAAACTTTCAAGTTCAACTTGGCTAAAACACAAAAATCCAAACAAAACTAAACCAAAAGCTGCCAGAACCCGACCCAGGGTCCATCCTAACCAAAATCCATGCAATGACGCTAACAGAACTGTCGGAATTCAATTTTGAGCACATTTACCAAGAATGTTGACTAAAGTCAACGATATTCTAAGTTAAGGTTCTAAAACAGTCATACGGCCAAAACGACCAAACGAACGACCAGGGCACCAAACCACTGGTCCCAGCAAGTCATAAATGACTTGGGGCCGCTATAAGAAAGCTTTAGCAGTACAAAGAAGGCTTAAATGCAAAAATGACCGGAAGGGTCATTACATCATCCACTATTAAAAAGTACTTTTGTCCTCGAAAGTCAAGAAGAAAGAGGTACTTGAAGGCTGAAATAGTTGCAGATACTGGGCCTGCATATCTCTCTTGGTCTCCCAGGTAGTCTCCTCGACTGGATGATGCCTCCACTAAACTTTTACAACAGGAATCTCCCTCGACTTCAACTTCCTCACATCTCTGGCCAATATAGCAACTGGCTCCTCGACAAAGGACAAGCTCTCATCCAACTGAACCGACTTCTAATGCAACACATGAGACTCATCTGGAACATACCGTCTCAACATCAAAACATGAAACACTGGATGCATAGCTATAAACATCAGAGGAAATGCTTACTGATATGCAACACTACAAACTCTCTGAAGGATCTCAAATGGCCCAATATACCTGGGGCTAATCTCATCACGACCTTCATGGGTGACACACAGAGGAATACCAAATCACCAATGTTGAACTCCAAGAAACGAAGTATATGATCAGCGTAGCTCTTCTGCCTACTCTGAGCAGCTCGAAGTCTATCCTGAATCTCCCTAACTCTGTCTAAGGAGTCCTAAAGTAAATCAGTACTCTGTGGCCTGGACACCAATCCATAAAACCAACCAACCGGTAATATGCAATGCCTATCATTCAATGCCTTGAAGGGTGCCATGCCAATGCTAGAATAGAAGCTATTATTATACGCAAACTCGGCCAAAGGCACAAACTGATCCCAAGAAACTCCAAAATCAAGAACACAAGCTCAAAGCATGTCCTCCAAGACCTGAATGGTCCTCTCGGATTGGACATCTGTCTGAGGGTGGAAACTAGTACTAAGATGAACCTCTATACCCAAATCTCGTTGAATATCTCTCCAAAACTAAGATGTGAACTGAGTGTCGCGGTCTGAAATGGTAGAATCTAGAACCCCGTGTAATCAAATAACCTCACGAATATAGATCTGAGCTAACCTCTCGGCACTGTAAGAAGTCTGAACCGGCAAGAAATCCACAACCACCCAAATGGAATCAAAACCCCTGGAGGTACGAGGCAAACCAACCATGAAATCCATAGTAATCCCTTCCCACTTCCACTCAGGAATGGGATGTCGCTGCATCAACCCACTAGGTCTCATATGCTCGAACTTCACCTGCTGATAGTTCAAGCACCGAGACACGAACTCTACTACATCTCGCCTCATACAACTCCACCAGTAAAGCTATCTCAAGTCTCTATACATCCTCGCTGCACCAGGATGAATGGAGTATCTAGAACAATGTGCCTCACGGAGTATCAACTGAATCAAATCACCAACCCTTGGAACATAAAGTCGACCACCAAACCTCAGAACCCCATCTAAATCTAGAGTTCCCGGCTGGCCTCACCCTGAACAACCTGATCTCAAAGGTCACACAACCGCTGATCCTTAAATTGACAGCTCTGTATCTGATCAACAAGAGTATATCGAACCTCAACACCAGCAAAAACTCAATTGGGATCTGACAAATCAAGCCTAACCAAGAGGTTAGCCAAGGACTGGATGTCCAAGGTGAGAAGTCGCTCAAAAATTGAAAGTGAAGCTAGGCTGCCCATACTCACTGCCTTCCGACACAAGTCATCCGCTACCACGTTTGCCTTGCCCAAATGGTATAGAATAGTGAAATCGTAATCCTCCAGCAACTCAATCCATCTCTTTTGCCTTGAGTTCAGCTCTCGCTAACTTATAATATACTGAATACTATGGTGATCGGTGAATATCTCATAATGAACTCTATATAAATAGTGCCTCCAGATCTTGTGTGTGAAAACTACCGCTGCTAACTCCAAATCATGGGTGGGGTAGTTGCGCTAGTGAAGCTTCAGCTGCCTCGATACATATGCAATCACATGACCCTTCTGCATCAACACATAACCAAGACCAACCCTAGAAGCATCACAATACACGGAAAAACTCTGACCCTCAAACGGCAAAGTCAATACAAGAGTTGAAGTCAATAAGTCCTTAAGCCTCTGGAAGCTCTCCTCACATTGATCTGACCACTGAAATGGGATATCCTTCCTAGTCAGCCTAGTCAAAGGTGATGCTATGGAAGAAAACCTCTCTACGAACCATCTTTAGTACCCGACTAACCCAACAAAGCTGCAAATCTCAGTAGGAGTAGTAGTTCTAGGCAATTCACGAACTGCTGAAATCTTACTCGAATCTACTCTAATCCCATCCTTAGACACCATGTGTCTTAGGAATGCAAATGACTCAAGCCAAAACTCGCACTTTGAGAACTTGGCTTAAAGCCAATGATCTCTCAAAGTCTGGAGTATAATCCTCAAGTGTTGCTCATGCTCATCTCTACTCCGCAAGTATATTAGAATGTCTTCTATAAAGACTATCACAAAAGAGTCCAAAAAAGGGCTAAGAACCCTGTGCATCAGATCCATGAAAGTTTTGGGGGCATTAGTCAACCCAAAAGACATCACTAGAAAATCATAATGGCCGTAATGTGTCCTGAATGTTGTCTTAGGGATGTCCTCCACCCTAATACTCAACTGATGGTAGCCTGACCTCAAATCTATCTTCGAGAACACAGCTGAACCCTGGAGCTGATCAAACAAATCATCAATATGTGGCATCAGATACCCATTCCTCACAGTAACCCTATTCAGCTACCAATAATCAATACATATACGCATCTACCCATCTTTCTTCTTAACAAATAGAATAGGAGCACCCCAAGGCAACACACCCGGTCTAATGAACCCCTTAGCTAACAAATCCTAGAGCTGCTCCTTAAGCTCTCTCCACTCAGTAGGAGACATATGGTAGGGAGAAATAGAAATAGGCCTGGTACTCGGCTCTAACTCAATAGCAAAATAAATATCTCTCTCAGGTGGAAGGCCTGACAGGTCGATAGGGAACACATCTAGAAAGTCTCTAACCACAGGAATGGACTCAGGGGAAGAAGAGTCGGCACTAGCCTCTCGGACATATGCTAAGTAAGTCAAACACTCTCATGAAATTATCTTCCTAGCTCGAAGACAAGAGATGATCCCAAATAGCGTGCGGCTAAAATAACCCTGCCACACAACCGGGGATACACCAGGCATGGAGATGGTAACGGTCTTGGCATAACAATTTAAAACTGCATGGTGAGGGGATAACCAGTCCATGACCAGTATCACATCAAAATCTAACATATCAAGTATTATCAAGTCACCCTAAGTCTCTAAATCACCAACAAATATCATGCAAGATCTCACAATTTGATCCACTACTAAAGAATCTTCTACTAGGGTCAAAACAAAAATAGGAATAGATAACGACTCACTAGCCAACCCCAAACAAGGCACAAAGTAGGAAGATATGTATGAACATGTAGATCCAGGATCAAATAAAGCATAATCTGGTCGATGGCATAGAGAAATCGTACCTTTGATCACAATATTTGAGGCCTCTGCCTCTGGTCTACCAGGGACCGCATAGAACTAACAGCGACCACCACCTGACCAACTGCCATCCCTACCACCTGTCCTACCTCATGGGCCACCACCTCTACTCTGACTACCACCTCCTCAAGCCGGTGGCTGAACTGTACCCTGTTGGGGGCAATCTCTAGCAAAATGACCACTAACTCTGCACTCATAGCAGGTTGTACCCTGTTGGGGGCAATCTCTGGAAAAATGACCGCTGACTCCACACACATAGCAAGGCCCTAATGGCCCACCCTGCTAAAACGAACTCGCTAAACCTATGTGGCCACCTAGGCCTGATTCCCTAGAAGTAGTACCTCTCAAAGACTAACTACTGTGACCACGCAGACTGCTCTGACCCTACTCAAAATGAAAACTAGAAGGCTGAAGTGAAGCCTGAACCAGTCTACTAGACTGACCCTGGTGCCTCTGCGGTTGATGACCTCCGCCCTACTGACCTGAACTCCTACCACCATAACGAGAACCACTGTAACTACCCTGATGTCGAAGCCTCTTATCTCTAGCCCAGGTTTCATCATGATATGAATCCTCTATAGTATGGGAATAGTCCTTAATAGCCTGGAATGACCAACCACTAGCAACCAATATATCTGCAAGCTCTCTAAACTCTCTACGTAGCCCCCAAACAAATCTACGGACTCTGTCAGACTCAGTAGGCATAATCATGGCCCCAAATGAAGCAAGCTGATGGAAATGAGTCTCGTACTCTGAGAAAATCATTGTACCCTGAGTAAGTCTGGTGAACTCCTCTCTCCGCCTCTCTCTGTCGCTCTGAGGTAAGAACTTATCCATAAAGGCCTCATAAAACTCAGAACAAGTCAAAAGAGGTGATGATGATGGTCTATAAGCAACCTGGGCCCTCCACCATATCTTTGTTGGGCCCTCCAGTTGATATATAGTATAGCTAACCCCGTGAGTCTCCAACAACCCAAGATGGTGCAGCATCTCCTCACAAGTAGTAATAAATTCATGGGGGTCCTTCCCAGAAGTACCAGCAAACCTCAGAGGTGTCAATCTCAAGAATCTACCAAATGCCTTCTTCTCCATCTCTGTCATAGCTGGGCGAGGAGCAAGAGGTTGTGCAACTGATGGGACCAGAATGACCTCAGCATGGGGAGCCGCAGTAATAGGCTATGCTCCTGAACTCGGTGCACCTAGGGCTGCCCCCTGAGCGGATGTTTGTGCTACCTCAGAAGGACGCTCTCTAATCATATCCAACAAATATAATAGTAAGCCCCAAATATTTGAGGACTAAGCTAGGGCTAAAGCTTGCACTGGAGCTGGTGGTACCTGGGCTACCCCCTGGTCCACATCTTACTCGGTAGAAGACACTGGCTCATGATCATGCTCGAGCTCTATCTCAACTCTAGCAGTTATCGCTGCTCGGGGACATCCTGAACCCCTACCTCGAAGACCTCCCCAGCCCTTAGCTAGAGTTAGAGGCTCGTCTTTGCCCAACGCCGACGATCTCGTACGAGCCATCTGCGGAAGAATGAACGAGAACAAGTGAGATTTAAAGAAACTCCCAAGGATTACGCATGATACAGAAGCAAATAAGAGAGTCATATTTCCTAAGATGTCACTATAGCCTCCCAAAGATTGAGTACGAACATCTCCGCCCCAATCCGTAGGATTCTACTAGACATTGGATCCTATACTGATGATACCGGTGAACCAAGGCTCTGATACCAAGCTGTCACGATTGGATTTCTTGGTCATGATGGTACCTACAACTCCCAGTAGGCGAGCCAATCTCCATAGCCCAGAATGGTTAGTAATGGGCTACCATCTAACACTTTAGCGGAGGAACAATATAAATAAGCGGAAGCAAGGTTAATAAGCTAAAGAAAGTAGATACAAGAATATATATACATCTGCGGAAACTAAACCAAAACCCTAAAACTTTGAATTATAATATAGAGCCAGAACTATATATAAGGAGTATAAAGGATCCAAAAAAATATATACAGATGTATCTGAGTAGTAATAGAGTACATGATATAAAAGATAACTTAAAGCGAAGCTCCGGTCGTCAAGAGCTCACCCTCAGTCTCAAATATCTAAAAAATAGCTCCTCGCACGAGTCTCCAATGAGCTAACGGTGATGGCCCACTCTAGGATCTGCACCAGAAGATGCAATGTGTTGTATGAGCACCAATTTCAAAGCAACCGGTACCCAGTAAGTATCATAGGCCGATTGAGTACATATAAGACAAAAGAGCCGTAATAAGCAGAATAGAAAACAACTAGTCACAGAATGCAACGAAGAAGTACATGGAAGCTAGCACAGAAGGAATGCAAGCAGGAACAATACATATGGCTAGCTATAAGAATACATATTACAGGCAAAAGAAAGAAACACGTACCCGGGATCCTCGCAACAATAAGTATACAAAGAAGAGATTAAAAAATAGGCGGTATACCGATAACCTCAACGAATAGAGAAGAAGAGGAAGACAATAGTAAATATGTTTGAATACAATGAACGATAACCCAACTAAGCATGCAATCTCAAGTCAAGAATTCAACAACTAGAAGCCCAAGTTTAACCTTAGCAATATCCAAAGTCATAAGAACCACAATAGGAACCAATAGAGTGAAATAGTAATAATAAGTCTACCTACAGTCCCATAGGAGCCCATACACCCAAGGAACACAAACAAGTGAAGACAAACCCTCTGGCATCCCATACTACCGGAGCGTACAATCTACAAACAGCAAACAAGGGTGGAACCTCACACAAATGAATGGTATGAAATGCTATGCTAAGGCAAGAGTGATAGAAGTACTGTATGTTACCCGCTTCTGGCGTCCTATAAGGCCCAGAAGATGGGATCCATGCAAGGTCACACCCGTATATCTCTACTATGTCGTATACCTTTCTTCTGGCACTCTCAGCACGTAGCTTCTGGTCCAGAACGGCAAGGTCCATAGAGGCACCCGACCAACATACTAGATGACCTGCAATCTCGAAAATCCCTAAGTAAAGCTACTCGGAGAGTATCCAGGTCTAAATCAGGAAGTTAAATAGTCTTAGCGCACTGCCCCACCGAGTCTAGCATCACCCCGGAAGTTACAGTAAAACAAGTCTAGCACTCGACCCCGCTGAGTCTAGTGTAAGTGGAAATAGTGATAAAAACATCCTTTAATTTCACCTTACCCCAAGAAGATCCATTAAGATGGTTCCAAACCCTCTTTCAATCAATTTTACCAAAAATGGGCCCCACGGGCCATGCAAGGTTTAGAATTTCAACAATAGTAGGCCCGAAGCCAAAATCATAGTAAAATTATGAAGAAATTTCCTCTATATGCATGATGAGTGGTATACACAATCACAACAGTGGCCCCCGGTCCACAATCAACCTATCGGCACTGAACAGGCTCTAATCATTCTACCGCACAGATAGATAGCTCTACAATAATAATAACAATGCTCGAGACTCACGGACATTCCCATATAACCCACCATCTATGTTCCAGAGTCAAACAAGGCCACACAGGACCACAAGGGTGATAATATCATCTATAGCAAATAGTACAACCATCGAAGGAAGAAAAGGAATCAGACATGAATAAAGCGGTCAAGGTCTGTGGTACCAACTAGTAAACCCAACCCAAGGATGCCCATTAGTACAATTTTATTCTATATATGCGAAGTCTAAGGAGTTTAAACCATAACCTACCTTGGGGCTGATTTGCAAACATGAACCGTCACTCGTGTTCCTTCCCCTTTCCAACAGCCTTGGAAAGCTTCCACACTATCAAGAACATAATCTAGGTGTCAAGACGAGAAGAATGACACCCATATTTTTATACAAAAAACCAGGCTGAAAATTGGGTCGAAAAAAGACCCTCGGGGCTCGCGCAGCAAAACAAAAAATAAAATTCACAATTATATCCAAGGTGAAATTAGGAACCCATGCTCAAAATTTGAGCGCAAACGGAGTTTGTTTCGGGGCTCAAAACAGCCCCAAAGTTCTACTAATTCATGAGAACAAAAGTGAAGAATTGCGATTTTCAAAGGCGGAAATGTACCAATTTGGAAGTAAGAATCGACCACGGACCGGAACTACAGCTACCACAAACAATCAAGCTCTCCATGCAACTTTAGCCCAAGAAAATCAAGCTTGTAAGAGCCTCAACCATGGAGGGTTTGTGAGCATGAAGAAAAGAATAAGGCTTGAAGAAGAAGAAGCTTACTAACGATAAAGGAATGAGATTAACGATAATTTAGAGAATTCCCACGAGCCCACACTCTTCTTGAGTAATTAAAGTTGAGAAAAATGAAGTTGGAGTTAAAAGAAGTGAAAGAAATAAGCTGAAAATCGTGAAAAACAAGAATTTAAAGAATGAAATTTGTGAAAAATTAAGGAAGTTAACAAGAGATTTTACCTATTCACGAGGCCAAGAAACACACCCGGATCAGCAACAATTATTCCTCCAGGTTATGGGTAAGAGAAAGTGAAGATTTGAAGGAATTTGGTATAAATGGTGGAGAAAACGAGATGGGAAGATGAGAGCAAAAGCTGAAAATCAAGCTGCCAACAACTATTTAAAGCTGGCCCGCAACAAAAATCTGCAATTTTCTAAACTTCTACGGGGCATTCCGGGCACAATTGGAATCTGATATTCACAAACGAATAGAGCTATTTGAGTGAAAATGACATTATGGACTCAATGGAATCAATGAATTTACAAACAGAGATCGTTTTAAGGAAAATTTGGCCCCATGCCCAAAACTAACTCGGAACTCAGTACCTCAAAATAAGTTCGGAAGCCTCGGGACCTAAACCAAAGGTTATCCTAGCCCAAAGTCAATATTTCAAAGCTAATAGAGTGGAAAGAATTTCCATCCGAGGCCGTCTTCTCCGACTGTTGATCTAAGTCAAACTTTTAAGTTCAACTTGACTAAAACACAAAAACCCAGACAAAACTAAACCAAAAGCTCCCAGAACCCGACCCAGGGTCCATCCAGACCAAAATCTATATTCTGAAGCTAACGGAACTATCGAAATTCGATTCTTACCATATTTACCAAGAATGTTGACTAAAGTCAATGAGATTCAAAGTTAAGGCTCTAAAACAAGAAAACGGCCAAAATGACCAAACGAATGACCAGGGCACCAAATCACCGGTCCCAGTAAGTCATAAATGACTTGGGGCTACTACAGGAAAGCTCTAGCAGTACAAAAAAGGCATAAAAAGAAAAATGACTGGAAGAGTCATTACATTGTTTGATCGTTGCTAAGTAGTTTTTGCATTTGTATATGCTATTTCTGCATTCAAATAAAATTGTTAGTTTTAAAAGAAAGGTTGATTCATACCTTTGATTGTTTTTAGCTCCTTGTCATTGTTTTGCATGCCATCATGATGAAATTTTTGAGGATACCTCAAAAATTTCTGCCCCAGTTCAGAATACAAATTTTTTTTTGCACTTTCTTGTGAATCAAAATGTTGTTAATTTGTGAAATTTTGAGGTTCTCTCAAAATTTCTGCCCCTGTTTTAACTTATGGAGCTTTATGTTCCTGCTTCACTCAAATTAAATTGTCAGTTCATAAGAAAGTGATTGTCTTATATTTGAGCATTGAGGTTTGGCTTTGAATCCATCTTTATTATTATTGAATTCATGAAATGGGCCAAAATAACTTAGATTTAACGAATAGAGAGTCTTGTCAAAAGTCGACATGATTTAGGGATAGAGGAAAAGAATTTTTTTTATTAGATTTAGACCGAACTCAATAATGAGCTGCCTACATATCCAAATAGAAGTCATATCAAACGTAGTTCATGAGTACAAATAGAAAAAAATTTATGTAGAAAATTTATTGGTTGGGGGGACGAATAAAAAGAGATGGCACTTTGCCTATGATGATTTTATCCTTCTCAGTTCCTTTGATGTGCTCTATGCTTTCTTATCAAATGTCTCGGGATGATTTCTATAGGATCTCCTTGGATGATGACCGTACCTGTAGTAGTGTCATAGATGTTGCTTAGTGGCCCTTGTTGTACTAAAACCTTTTCTTTCTCAATCAAATCTTGAATCTTATACCTCAATGCTGGACATTCCTTGATATCATGACCTTGAATATTGGAATGGTATGCACACATTTTGAATGAATCAAAATTCGAAGGTGGATACTTAGAAACCCATCCTTTCTTAGGTTTCAAGATTCCTTGAGCACACAGTCTTTGAAATATACTCATCAGAGGTTCGGTTAGTGGAGTAGGATTATGAGATTTCATCTGTTTTGATTGATGAGCATTGGATGGTATTGGATAAGTTTGTCATTGGGCATTATGTTGGTGAGAATTTGGGTGTTGAAAATCTGGTGGGTTATGAAGTTGGGGATGCACTTTATAGGAGTAACATACGGCATATGCTTCCTAGACATCTTGATGGTCTAGTGTTTGAGGTAAGACGGTTGAGACTTTTTCTTCCTTCTCATCCCAAGAATTTTCTGATGTTACAGCAGTGTAAATGATTCGTCCTGTCCGAATTTCATATTCTAATTCTTTTCTAATTCGAATTAGACTGGCAAAATGATCAAAGCTCGTGAAGAACAAGGATTTATAAAATATACCATTTAGTTATTGGATGAAGGTTTGAATCAAATCCTTTTCATACAGTGAATGACATATTCTAGAATCTTCCAATCTCTATCGCATTGCATACTCTTCAAAAGATTCATGAACCATTTTCTTTACTTTGAGCAAATCAGTTATTGTTAGACCAATATTAATGTTAAACTTATATTGATCTACCAAATCTCGAGCCATATTTTTCCATGTAAATCATTTATAGAAGTCTTGCTTGGTGTACCACGTGAATGCTATTCCCTACAGGCTCTGAATAAATGATCTCATTAGCAGAGCTTCATTATGTCCAATGCCAATTAGCCTGCAACAATAGTCCTTCAGATGCTCGATTGGATCTCCTTGCCCATTAAAGATATTGAATTTTAGAATCATGTATCCTAACGACTGTTCAACATTCGGGTGCAAACATAAGTTCTTATATCTTAGGTCTAGAAAGTTCTCCGAACCTAATTTTTCAACAACGACCTTCTCCAAGTCATGAATCTTTTTATGCAGCGTAGCTAATTTTCCATCATGTATCACCATATTTTTCAAAGTACCAAAATCAGTGTGTGCCAAAGGCATCTGTTGCAAAATCGGATGAGGAGTTATAGTTAAAAATGTACTTTGTGTTGGGTGAGAAGTGAAATTTGTGTTAAGAGGAGGATCAAAATTGTTGGACATATTTGTCAAATTATAAATTCTCAGCCGATTCAATGTTCAAATGATAGACAACCTTGAAATAAAATAAATCAAGCACAAGTATTAAAATAAAGCACAAATAAGATTAAGACATTCCTAACAATAGTAATAATAATGATAATAATACTAAACAAAAGACACTTGCAAAAAGGTTCTAGGTCGGATAATGAATGAATACAAGGACCTAATGAGTGATTTAAATGTGAAAGTTTGAGCTTCTAACACACAAAATAGACAATAGTAATGGAACTTATGATTTTAATTGATTGGCACGATACTCGATAAAATATTAGGATGCAAAATTTAAAAGATAAAAAAGTCATAGAAGATGAACAAGGTTGACTTATGCTGAACACTAGAACTTTCTCCACACCACTTTGCCAATTAATCCAATTCCAACTTTGAAAGATCAACTATATATCATAATATTAGGGAAAAAGAAATTTTTTATTATGATGAGACCAAACTCATTAAATGAGCTCCTACCTATCCCTCTATAGGAAAATCAGGTCAACCATAGTTCACATTACAAAGAAAATGAAAAAGCTAGATAGAGAAAAATATATGAAAATGATAGTCTTGCAAACTATGAAATGATGTCTTTATCAGTCACGCCTCTTCTTCAAGTGTCTTGTTGCCAACTTCATTGAGTCTCCATTCAAAGTGATAACCTCAGTTAAGACACTGCAATCCCCTCTTGATTTTCTTTTCTTTATCTTGCCCCCTTGGTATTGTTGTCTGGTCAGGAGAATATGTTGTGGTGGACTGCGAATAAGACACTAGGATGTAATGTGATGTTGGAAGAATAGGTGGAGATGTATACCAAAAAGTTTGAGGATAAGATCTTAGGGTTAATTGAGGATAACATGCTTGACTGTAATTTGCTTTTGGAATGATTTCTGGAGATGGATACCATATTAATTGAGGGCGAGGCTTTTTCACTATCTTCCCCTTGCTTATCAAATTTTGGATTTCTCTTTCCAATTAGCGCCATTCATCTGTGTCGTGGCCTGTCATACCAGAATGAAAGGCACAATGATTATTTGGGTCAAAGAAAGGACTTGAAGGGCAATACAAACCAACAAACTTAGGTTGCAGGATTCCATTTGACCTCATCATTTTGAAAGTGAGCGAAGGCAGCTCATCTAAGGGAGTCATAACATGAAATTTTCTTACTTCGAGCTTTGGAGATTTTGTTTTCTCATCAATGACTGTCTTCACCTTATTCTTGGATTGTGGCTCAACCAGCCCAACTCTATCATGCGTTACCATCTCTTTTGTGAATTTTCTCTTTATCTTCTTATCAAACTGCTCCATGAAATCTTCAGCTAACTTGTCCCAACATATCCATCTGCTCACATCCTTTTCTGCGTACCAAATCAATGCCGAATCTGTCAATGACCTAAAAAAAAGCGTCACCTTAAGATTATTATCCTGCCCAATAGTGAGAGTGAGGGTCCCTAGACCCATCGTACAATAGAAGATTCAAGTTTCTTTTTCTATTCTTGCTTTCTTCTCATGACTTGACCCGCTTACTCGTCTCTGTTTGTTGTGTGGACCTTGCTTGATAGTCAGGAACTTTTCCTTCTCGTCCCTTTTTCATACCCATTTCTATCAATCCCTTGAGTATTTTTTGTAGTGCAAGTGAATGCAGACTCGGAGAGCCTTGTACATCACATACACGTATAAGTGAAGTTGTTAGTATAGGAGACTCTACAGTGTAGATGGGAGCAACAAGGTGACTTTCTGATATTGTCTCTGGATAACCTGGTGGCATATCTGTTGAGTCTCGAAGGTCAAACATCAACTCTCTAATTCTATCAATTCTCTTTTCCATTGTTTTTATACTCGCCTCAAATATAGCACATTACTTCAGTGTGACCCCAAATTCTTATACTTGACTTCACTATTAGCAAGGTTAATGAACATCGCTTGATTAGCCATTTGATATAACGTTCAACTTTAATCAACCTTAGAAAAAGAAGACTTTCGATCAGTAAAGGGGAACGCACAAGAGAAAAGCTTCTTATATTGAAAAGTATTATAAAGTGGAGCATCCTACTGAATACTGAGCTATGCTTATTCAGAAAGAATTGAGTTATGAGAGCCATATATGGCTTAGAAGTTGGACAAGCTATAGTACTACATGAATATCAAATGCTAATAGATGAGAGTTAAACTTAAAGTAGAATCCGAATAGAACGGGGTAGAAAACTATATGTTAATAGGAAACACTAAATTGAGAATTTTCTAAAAGCAATGAGTTATCCTAAAGGATTGGCAACGAGTCTAGAGGTTCCTACCAAGGAATGAATCATTTCAATGATGATAATATGCCAAAAGAAAATTTTTAGGGACAACACCAAGTCATGACGTTAGAATGAAGAGAAATTTGACTAGGTCCTAAGATTGTATGATTTGGACCTAAAGAAATAAAGATACAATACTATAAAATTACTTGCATTAAGTGAAAATAAATGATTTTGACGTTATCTAAAGCTTGAAATTTTAAGAGTAAAGATAGCTAAGACAAGAACCAAATAATAAAGTAGGTAAAATAATAACATAAACGTAAAAGATTAATACGTAGAAGATAAATATATGAACCTTTTTGGCGTCATGAATGCCTATTTATAGTTAATGCATGCATTTATTAAATATAAGGGGTAGACATGACACTATCTTAAGCTTTCTAAGAGTTGGATAGACACAGACTCAAGATTTTCTTATGCGAGGAGACACGTGGTCACATGATTGAAAAACTATCCGTTCACCTCACGTCTATGCCAACTCTCTAAAATAGGGTATTGAAAGAATTTTGGAGAAGTGCAAAGGCACAACTCACGTGTATAGTGTGTGAAATGTGTGAAGTTCCCAAGTGGGAGAAAGTATGAGCGGAATGATAGTTATATAAAACAATGACAAATAGCATATAGCAAAAAATAATAACACATTTATAGTTAAAGAAAAGCGATAAAGAAATGAATAAAGCAAAATAATCAAGTAAAAAGTAAGTGAGTGCATAAACAAAAGATTAGAAATAAATGAATCATGAGTCTTATTAGGTAAAGAAATAAATAACAAGTTAATCATGGAATAATAATGTGAAAACACATAAGGAGAATAAGAAAAGAGATTTAATCATGACAATAAAGTAAATCAAACAATGAAATAAATAAATGAGATAAGAAAAAAGAATGTACGTAGAAGAAAAAAAATTATACTAAATAATAACCAATAAAATTAGGACATCAAATAAGGGATCTTAGGAAGAGGATTCTCATGCAAGATAAATCAACTAATAAATGATATATTAAGGACAAATAATTTAATAAATGGGTATGAAAAGAATATAAACGGTTTAAAATATTTATTTAAGTATGAAAAAGAAAAAAGTAACTAATATGAAAAAGACTAAAATGACACTAAAACACTTAAGAAAATAAGCTAAAAAAATAATTAAGAATAAAAAGTATTTTACGGACAAACATATTTTAATTATTTTGTTAACAAATAAACGAGAAAAAAGAATGATAAAGGATGAAAATTAATAAAACAAAGAAAAATAATTCTATCAACCAACACACAATTTTTTTTTTCTATTTCATTTTTTTCAAAAAAAAACATATACAAAAGCCCACATAAACATAGATTCATAATGGTTAGAATCTAAGTGTCCCCAACAGAGTCGTCATTCTGTCGCGTCCTATTTTTTCTCGTGAAAAGTGAGTCATCGACGTGACAACTCTTTTTAGAATTTAAAAAAGATTGAAGAGTCGCCACCTAACGAATTAAGGTGCGTTAGGGCACCATTCTAAACTAACTACATGATTAAATTTATTTTAAGTCAGCACAATCAAAGATCGGGTAAGGGTTCAAGTTACCTCAAAAAGAAGGTGTTAAGCACCTTTCGAGGTCCACAAATGTGAGTCCCTTCCATATTCGTATATTATGTGGGAAGATCGAGTGATAAACAAAGGTCAATTGAATTTTATTAGATAAAAAATAACTAAGTAATAAAGCAAGTAGACTTTCATTTTTAGACAAGTGAAAATAGATTAAGCATAATTCTACTCATTAATCTAAAACATGTGATAAATAACTAAACATATCGATTTATTCATTATATTAAACAAGTGAACAAAATAGACATGCAAACTTATTTATTCCTAATATGTCAGTCTAAGTAATCAAATAATTAAACATAGAAAACTTTATTTAGAAGAATAACTAAACTAGGTGACATTTCACTTGTTATCCAATTAGTATGAATCTAGGTGGTAAAATGGTTAAACATACTTACTTATTTATTTCTAAAAAAAAGAGTAAGAGAATAAATGAAATTAGACATGCAACTCTTCATTGATAAATCATAGGGAAATTTTATTTAAACAAGGCATGAAATAAAAAATATCCATTC